>JAVQJF010002170.1:0-16011 GCA_036023855.1 Gadopsis marmoratus
GTTTCTCATTATATTGAGATAGTAAGTCATTATATTGAGATAGTTTCTCAATATATTGACTTACAGAACCGTTTTTTTTTTCATCACACTGGCGGAAATGGGCTTCCATAATCCACTGAGTGTTTGAGCATTAATATTTTACTATTTATCGCAACGTGAAGTTGCGAGGTTTCCGAGGACCACTTGAACGCAGCAAAACCCTCGGCGCACAGGAGTATGACGTCACGCTCTCGGACCGAGCCGTGACCTGCTGCTCTGGCTGCGCTAGGGGTTCTCACCAACAGATGTTCCACATAAAATGCAGTAAATACCCGTCATTTATTAAATGTACGGTTTTAAACGACAGCGGCTTGGCATTTATAGAAGAAACCCCGTGTGGCAGAAGTGACTCTCATGAGCGGCGAGGAGTCTTTTGCAGCGCATGTTTATATTTTAAGTTTACCTCAGCTAGCTGGCTAGCTAACTTAAGCTTGTTATCTAGCTAACCAGAAGTGAAAGAGAATTTGGAGCTACATGACCGCAAGCTCGCGGAGTTGACCCCTAATTAAACTCAAATCGAGGTTTGTGTTTTTGTTTCTTATTATTAACATGCTTCTGCCAGTTTAATACACAGGTGTGAAATATGCTGTCATTCTCGTCACGTGTATTCGATTGTGTTTATGTCATAGTTGTAGCTACGAGTTGAGATATTTTTTTTTACACTGAACGTATGTTGTGAATACGTAGCAGCAGCTGTTGCACCAAATGCTGTGACCTTAATTGGAATTTTAACAATATTGCCACGTTTTTAGTACGTTATTGCATGCTGTATTCATTTTTGTTAGCTCTCTATGACCATAATATGCAGATACAGAGAGGGTAACCTTGTGTGCAGACTGCACAGCACTGACACCTCACCTGACAATATTTGACCGAGCCTTTGTTTTGTTTTGTTAATCTTCTAGTGCCACTGAATCTGGAGATTCAGATATTTGGGTGTATTGCTGCTGTCATCATTTTTGGTAACATTTATCAAAATACAGTTTATGATTGTAAAAAAAGACACAGAATCAGGGCTCACAGAGTTTATTGTAACACCTGTTATTTCACACAGGGAGGAGTGTTTTAATGAATGAATTCAGGGATGCTGCACATTGTGATTCTATGTGTCAACTCTTATTACAAGACATAAACACGGTTGCTTCCCATCTTTAGCAGGAGCTTGACCCTTGTCATCATGGACTCCTGAAATCTTCCGGCTTCAGCGGCTCATCAGGTCGCTTGTGGTTGACTTGGACAAGAAGTCGCCATTCAGCCTACAACCTGTCTGACTCCCAAGCGGAGCGAGCAGATGGGGAACTGCTTCTGTGACACTCCGAGTCCTTGTGGCAGTGCTGAGGAAAGAAGCGGTTTGCTGCAGGATGACTCGAAGGCCACGGTACCCGCAGGCGAAGCAGTTGCGGTGGGCACTTGTGGTCCTGGGGGAAATGATGACATAAGGTCAGATAACCATTACAACCCTTACTTGGAGTTTGGAGACCTCTAGCCAAATGTTTTACCTCAGCACTGTGTATGTCATGACATGATTTGGTTACATATTGGGGAAAAATCTAAGTTATTTTATGCAGCGGGTTACATCTTCAAAGGTATTCTCATGATCCCACATATGTATAAGCTTTAATTTGGCTCACGGACTTCATCGAACAATAATAAATACAGAACAATACAAATACAGCAGTGAATAAAAACAAGAAGTGGTACAAAAAAAATACACAGGCTAATGCCACTGCTGGCATGGTCACTTCTCGTCAAGAAAGAAGCCAGAAACCAGTTGCATCCACCGCTGGTAACATGTCAAGTCACATTTTGTTTGAAAAAACAATTGCCAGTGGAATTAAAACCCTCATATATTGGCACCTCTAGAGAGGTAAAGCCCCCGTCCTGATGGAAGTAGAGTAAACTCCCTGTGTAAAGGCTGCTGTGAGTCCAGTAGGATCATGACCTGAGCTTTCTGTGTGGTGATACGAGTGGCAAAGATCATTTAAATTCAGTAACTTAATGGCACACATTTGCAGGCTTTCTTGCTAAGATTTTGTTTTTCAGATCGAGATCAAAGCAAATGTTTGAACTTACTCAGTAAAGAAAGTATAGATCACATTCTTCAGAGACTTGTCAACATGGAAACTAACTTCTTAAGGAAGCGTAGGGTGTGTCATGTGACCAAGTCACTGACTTCCGTACAGAGTGCTGATGTCACAAACAGGGCTAGGGGACTTCCCGGGGCCTGAAATACTTTCAGGAACAGAAATATTTCCTTGTCATTTCATGCACAAGTTATGATGATAGATTTCCCCACCTACAATCTAGACAGAGTCTTGAAACATCTTGCTACAAACGCTTATCTGTGATCACACATGTACTCGGGGTTCCTGGTCATAGAAAATGCTATTACTCTAGATATCAAAGCTGAAAGCACTTTCATTTAGTGTTTGAAGGATGTTTTTGTTGTGCGATGTGACATTGCTCATCCTCTCTGTGTCCTGTCACTCAGGAAAATACCTGATGAGGCCAATATGAAGTTGGAGGTAAAGGCAGAGGTTGTGTGCGTGAAGCAGAGTGCAGAGGTTGCAGAGATGGAGCCCAGTAACACTCAGGAGAACGGACCCTTGCAGAAAAAGGCCAAACAAACCGCAACGCCTTCTCCCAGCAAAGGGTCTGAACTAAAACAAAATTCCACCAGAGCACAAGGTGACGATATGAAGCACTCTCCTGCAGACAGTGGAGAAGCTAAACTTCTGCAATACACTTTAAACTCCTTGCAGACAGAACAAACCACCGCTGATTGGGAGGTTTTAACAGCAACAAATGCGGCACCAGAAGAAGAAAATCCAGTCCCAGTGCAAGACCACATCCCTGAAAACAGCTCACTAACAGCCGAGGCAGTTTGCCCTGAAAATCATTGTGAGACAAAAACAAGAGAGCACATTACGTTGGACACTGCTCATGATAAAAATGGAGAAGCAGGCTATAAAGTTGCTATCGACAACGTTGTTGCACCGCCGTTAGGGGAGGTTTCTCAAAAGGATGAAGTGCTATCTGTGCCAAACACTCAGCTCACTGCAGCAGCTTGTCAGCTGTCGTCCATCTCTGTCGTCAGTCAGGAGATCGACAAAGAGTCTCCGAGCTGGTGAGTCGCACATCAAGACAAACTGTCAAGTTTCAGTTTCTGCTGCCGTTTTGGATGTTGGCTAGAAAGATGCAAAAAAAAATATTCTGTAAATACGGCGACTGGGTAAGAAGTTAAATATGAGGCATTGGAGGGATGACTAAAAGGATAGGAAAGCAGAACAAACATTTCAGCTACACAGAAATTTGGAATATTTTTTTTACTTTCCTTGCCTTTTTCTGGTGAATTACTTGATAATTTCACCTATTTAGTTCACCTAAACATATCCAACTAAAACATCAGAGAAGGAATAATTACTTTTTTATTGAACTGGTCGCAAACTGTCGACATGACGTCTTCGTTTTAAGGGGTTGCAACCCAAAAACATCAGAAACCACTGAACTAGACAACCTATTCTGTGATTTTTCATACCTTTTAAAAGATAGTATATCTGTACTGGAAAATGGTCTTCTGGCTATTATTGTGTTTATAGTAGTTTTACCATATCGCCCAGTCGTCTGGGTGAGGTTAGACAACATATAAGAATATTTTAGACCAATAGCAATTTTTTTGCTGTTGTTTACTGTCCTGAGGTCATCATCCATTTCAATCATTATCCCTTTCATATCTATGGTTGTATCAGGCCATCGTGTTGCAAAATCAATGAGCAGTCCTGGCAGCATGTGATTTATAGGACTTTTGCATCATTGTGATGAAGTAACTTGATTTGTCAAATAAATACACTGGGGCAAAAACAGAAATTCTGATCTGATTAGTTCTATAAACGTATACTGTATATCAATACAGTGATATTGAAAAATATACTGTGATAAAATAGTCTTTCCATAACACTCAACTGTTCAATCAGTACTGTGCGTCAGCAGACTGAGCCTGCTATATAGAAATCAATGTATTTCTCCTGTCGTCCTGTCTAGTGCTGTGACAGAGGATTCAGAGAGTTCGTCAGTGTGCGAGGAGGCCGGTCCTGAAGTCACAAAAAGCCATGATGTCTCTGAGTCATCTCCTGGATCAGAGCCGACTGGACTCTACGACAGTGGTGAGGAACGAGACGCCGCCCACTCTGTCAGGGAGCCAGAGACCACGGCTCCGGCAGACGCCAACATAAGGTCAGTGGGTTCAGAGTTTGTGACATCAAAACAAGACACTTGTTTACATAAACTCTGTCCTTGTATCCTCTCTACTACCACTAGGGGGCAGAGACACCACAGCTTGTTGTATTAGCAACTGTTTGTTTCACACCACTGTTCACACCTTACATTCTTTTTTTTTTTTTTTACAATATTATTACAACTATTTATGTCTAATGATATAAAATGTCATTTAAGTGGCACATTTTGTTAATGCTTATAAGTCAGAGATACAACATATTTTTATTTATATATAGTATATACAGTATATATAAAACTGGAAAAGTCACAAAGATGTATTCTCTCTCCAGCTCAAAGTCCGATCAGGATGCAAAGCCAGATCTTGAGTCTGCAACTACGAGGTTGAAGGAGGTCACTTCCTTGGAGAACAACGAACAGGATATTGGAGAGGAAATTATGCTGAAGGTACAGGACAAAGATGGAGATGTTCCCAAAGTGAGGGAGGATGAGGAGATGAAGGAGGAGGCGGAGAAAGCTCCCACAGAGGCCAAGACAAAGGCTGGGAACCATCCCGAGATTCTGGAGGTAACTGGAGAAGAGGAGGAGCTGGCTGGTAGCACGTGCAGTGACATAAAGGCCGATGAGATACCTGTCACAGAGAAGAAAGACTCTGCTGAAGATGGCCTGGGGAACAGGTTTGTTGTCATTTTTTAGTTGCTTTATTGAGTTAATTGGATTTTAACACGATACATCATGTGTTAGCCATTTTATCCGTTGAAAGATTGAGTCACAAGACATTGACGTGGGACAAAACACCGGTAGGGACTGTTTAAAACGGTGTGGCTGTGTGTTCAGCTTGAAAGATCATACACATCATCATCCCCAGAGACATCGTCCGAAAAGTGCATGTGTTATTGCCACAAAGTCAGCACTAAGAATACACAGCTCTCTAGAAAGTGAAATGGATAAGAAAAATACTAATTATGTAGATATTTTCGCATTTATTATAATATTTTGGAAAGTTAGCCAACAAACTGAATAATCATTTTCAGTTTGTGAGAATAAACGACATGGTTGGTGTTATACTGTATATATGTTTTGTCATTGTTGTGAACAATATGTTAGTCCGTCGCTCCATATTTTGGACTACCCAAAAGCTCATTCATTCCTATTGAAGACATAAATCTTTAAACAGGGGCTGCAAACATGCAGTATATTTCCATTTAAAAATGACCAAGAACTTTCTTAAAACAGCTGGGTGCTGTAGTTATTAGCAAACGTTACTCACGCGGGAGGAAATAGTGCATTCGTTGGATTATTTTTAGCTGTGGATTAATACACGTTTGGTGCTCTAGTGAGTATTTACAGCGGCAGGATGGTGTGTGGGATTAACTCAAAATAAACTACAGTGTGTGTGTACTTGAAATGAAAGAACATGTCACCCAGTGCAACAGTGTGGCTCACTGATGTGTTTGTAATAGTTTTTGGGGCAACAATTGAGCTCTACAGCAAAGAGGAGTAAGATATCAGGCCTTGGATACACAGACGATACTTGTTTGTAGTAGTTTTCTTTTTGATTTGTTGATAATAAGAACAATTTTAATAATAGCCTAGCCTTATGCATTAAGTATTGTACTTACAGAGTTAAGTAGCTTAAGTGTTTGTTTTTTTCCTTTTAGTGAAGAAGACCTATACAGAGGAGCCGAAGAGCTGTCAGCATCACAAGAAAATAAACCAGGACCACCGCCTGTGTCAGAAACCACACGTCAGTACATCCAAATCATCAGAGATTTGAATCACCACTTTTATTGTGTCATTTAAAATATAGACAATAGTCCTTTTGTTTGGATTTGTTCGTGTCCTCTTACTCTCCTCTCTCTTACTCAGTTTTAAAGGTGGAGGACCGATGCAGTTTGGCTCCGCCGGTGGATATTCTGTCTTACAGTGAGAGAGAGTGGAAAGGAAATACTGCCAAAAGTGCTCTCATTAGAAAGGTCGGTGCCTGTAGCTCCTGGGATGAAGTGGTTCAGATTAAAGCCAGTTGTTGTTGCTTATGTGCATGTTAATGGCTAAGAGACTTCCTGTGGTGTCCCTGTGTGCTGCTGCAGGGTTATAAAGAGATGTCCCAGAGGTTTGTCAGCTTGAGGAGAGTGCGGGGGGACAACTACTGTGCCCTCAGAGCCACGCTGTTCCAGGTGCTGTCCCACAGCACCCAGCTGCCCGTATGGCTGCAGGAGGAGGACATTACTATGGTAAATGTTCATTTAACAAGGTCAATTAACCGTTGGCTAAGCCCTAGCCCCAGGCCCTTAGTTAACATTGCTACGCGTGTCAAACATTCCATTGTCCGACAACACATTCAAAGCAAGCCCCCAGGAAGTGCGCCAGGCTTTGAAGCCAATTTGACATAGTGGTCAACCCATGTAATTACAACTTCAGGTCCGTTGCGTGATGCACACTGGCCCCCAAGTTACGTTTCCCCATAGACTTACATTGTGAAAGAGACGCTGTATCCAGCTCTCGATGCGTCCATGATTGAAAGCCCAGTTTAGACTAAAGAAACAAAAATATATACGTAGTTAAAGAAGACCATGTTTTAATAATGTCAGTGCTGAAACGCCTTTGAACACAGCTGAAATTACATTAGCATTTTAATTATTTATGTTTACAGCTGCCAAAGCAACTCGAGGCCCAGGAAGGTCTGATAAGTCAGTGGATATTTCCTGGAGAATGCCTGCAGGGAGATGGGACAGCAGATGCCACCCTGCAGCTAAAAGGCTACGTGGAGCTTCTCCGAAATAAGGTACTGGCTGCAAATCTGCTCAGAAACATGTGAGAAAGTATTTTAAAGACACAGACCGAGTAAACCACAGTACTATTTTTATGCTATCTGTGGACACTGAGGCTATGGATATTTATCACAGCTCTTAGATGTGATTGCTACCATATGTTAAATGGAGGTAGTCTTCTAAATGCTGCACTGCTCCTTCGCTCATGTTTTTTTTTCCCTTTGTGTGTCATTAACACACAGCCTTGAAATGCTCTAAAGGATTTGGGAGTATAGAGGGACCCTCAGCCTCAAAGAAACAGTTAAAACCACAGTGCTTCTTTACTGTAACCGTTTAAGGCCCTGGGCAGAATTTATAGTCAGTCACTGCCACTGGTAGCTTGTGAGGAATTCTGGTGTTTATGGGATGCATGTTTTTTATAAGTCAGACCTCTGCTGCTTTGTGACAGATAGCTCTGTACTGGTTTTGTGCCAGATATTATGGATTCCATATAATTGCACTCTGTGTTATTTTGGTCTGGGCAGGTTCCACAAATATTGCTTTGTATGTGTACTAATGTATATGTATATGCAGGGAAACGCCTTACAATAGCCCTTTGGGCTGTAGCTTCTGTTGTTGCGAAGAAAATATCTCACGAATGTCCACTTCGGTCCAAATAGCACCAGGAACTAAAGTCAGGAATTAAATCAATAACTACGCCTCCCCCTTTTCACATTCCTGTTTGCATTTTTACTGCATTTGAGAAACTGAAAAGATTAGTCAAATAGACTGATAACAGATCAAAAAATGACGTCTTTTATTTGAGATGACACAACAGTTTGCTGTTTGCAGAATAGTGATGTTTGATTGTGCAGACGTGGAAAGACTGAAAACTCCAAACTGCATGTCTCCAATAGCAAATAAGTAATTTAATTCACTGCTGTTTTTTTGTCAGCGCAGTATTGTATTGGCAACATGGCGGGGGTGTAGGGAAGATATTGTCAGCCCAGTTGTTGAGCCCGTCTAACCCTTTGCTCCGAGTTAAGATATCTTCCAGCTACTGGTCAAATTACCTCCAATCATTTCTTAACACTTCTAGGTCAGAATTTCCCTTTGACAACAAGGTAGAAAAAATGTATAGCCAGATTTCCATGAAATGTGGGGTGGATATTCATGGCACCCAGAAGATGAATCCTAATATTTTGGGGACCCCCCCCCCCCGACCTTCCATCTACTGCCACCATCAGACCAAAATACCAGCTTTGTAGGAAGCTTTTGTAGGAAAATTCTTGTCACACACTCAGTCTAAAAGGATTTCTTCAAATTGCTATTCTTTTGTCTGACAATAACAGTTCACAGTGAAAGTAAACAGAAAACTGCTGCAAATCCTCACTGTTGTAAAGCTACAACCAGCAAAGGTTTGACATTTGTACTTGGATGAATGACTTCAGTGATTAAATGCAAAAGAGTAATTGATAAATTTTATTGATTCGTTTCCAGTGGCAGGCAGCAGTGGACTGCTCCTCCGCTGTGGAGCGTCAGCGGCTGTGCGAGCGAGTGTTTCAGGGAGGAGAAGAGGAGCTGGGGCTGCTGGAGGCGCTCAAGCTGCTGATGCTGTGCAGAGCGGTGGAGCTGCACAGCTGCATGCAGGGCGGTGGAGACGTCCCGCTTTTCTGCTGGCTGCTGTTCGCCCGGGACTCATCCGAATGCCCGCGCTCCTTCCTCTCCAACCACCTCAGACACGTGGGCCTCAGCGCCGGGCTGGAGCAGGTAGGAGAAACCCGGGGCATATTGTTTTTTTTTTTTGTCTTTTATTTGTTGACCAGCTCACAGACTCACTTGAGCAGGCATTTAAAGATATGCATTTTCATGTAAAGCCTTTACATGAGGCAAACAACACCTTCAAGAAACTTGCTACTGGGATTTTCTTGCCCTTTTGAATCCAGCAATACATTTCTGCTGAGTAAACCACTGTCACGCTTGGTAACAAAGTGTGTAACCTTTTCATCATGTGAAACCTGACCAGTAAAACATGCCTACACTTGTGCTGTTTTCTCTGTTTTCGAGCTGTAATGTCTCTGCGTCACCATCCTAAGGGTGAGGAGGTTTCAGTAAGGCCAAGGTGCCGACTGATTTTAATTGTTGTTTTCACGCTTTTAATTGAAGCTTTTACGAGCACCGTTTCCATAAAGAAACCCCACCCATAAATTTCATGCGCTTGAGCATCTTATTTAAACATTGTGTTGTTTGAGAAATATGCATTTTAATCTGGGCTTTTCTTTAACCGTGCAATTATCTCCCTGTTTCGTGCAGGTGGAGATGTTCCTGCTGGGCTACGCCTTGCAGTGCACCATTCAAGTTTACAGGCTGTACAAGGCCGACACAGAGGAGTTTGTCACCTACTACCCAGACGACCATAAGGACGACTGGCCGTCCATGTGCCTCGTCACGGAGGATGATCGCCACTACAATGTGCCAGTTGTAGAAGCTGCAGAACTACACAAGGAGCTTAACTTGAGCTGATCGCCACTGCAGAGAAATCTCCTGCCATACAAACAAAACACTCCTCAGGTTGATCAAGGTGAATAGATTTACGTCAATTAAAGTAATAGTTTGACATTTTGGGAAATGTGCTTTCTTGCTGTTAGATGAGGGGATCGATACCACTCGTCTGCCCATTAGCAGCTGATTAGCTTAGCACAACTACGACTCTGTCCTAACAACATCCCACTACCCGCACCTCTAAGCTCAGTAATTAACACATTATATCTTGTTTGTTTAATTTGACCAGAAACTGAAGTCTGTAACCGTGAGGTTAAATTAATATAACATTTAAATTAATTAGCTTTAGAAATACTGGTACGTAGATTTTGTTACCTTAGGACAGCCAGTCTTTGTGCTGTGCTAAGCTAACTGGCGGCTGGTGATAGCTTCATGTTTAGCATACAGACAGAGTGGTATCGATCTCCATATCCAACTCGCAGCAAGAACGCAAATTAGCATTTTTCCCTAAATGTCAATCTATTCGTTTTTATATAATATGCTGATTTGAGACCCCGTGCAAGATGTGGTTTACACACGTTTGTACACACTGTACTGTATACAGCGTTTTCTATTTGTACATACTGTATATGTGCATCTGATAATGTGGGATCATCTGAGTTAGGTCCAAATTAGTTTGCAGGGTGTCATTTTGACTTTCAGGTGGGGGGAGGGGGCCCACATTTTCTGAGCAACCTTTTTTGGTACAGCGCCAAATGAATACATGGTGTTTATACTGGAATTTGGGCACTTTGGTTTGTGTATTAATTTATTTTATGTTAAAAAAAAAAGCATTTTAAATGAACGTGTGATAGTCGTCCGTGAAACTACTAAATCTGTCAATGAAGGATTTAATGATTTATCAGGTTTAACAACAGCTCGCACCAGATGACGATCAGATAATCGCAGCCTCTGTGTCAGAGGTTTTTGTGATGGTCTGTGTATGTGTTTGCAACTGTCTGTGTGTGTGTGTGTCAGACTCAATGTGTAACATGTTGCCTTTAACCAAGCTGTTCTGAGGGGAAAAACGGGCCAATGTTGCTGCAAATACTGGCAACAGCCCCAACCACCAGCCACTGGATTCAGTAGTAAATGCTCGCTTGGTCCTCCATGTTGCCTTAGAAATAATGCACAATAAGAATGAATGTTGGTTATTAGAGATGAGGCCATTTCCTTGCCCTAATTCCAGAGCAGGGGAAGGTGCTACGTTACCAGTAAAACATGGATTGTGCCATTTGCAGGAATGTACTTGCACTGTCAGATTTTTGGATGGCATTTAGATCAAATGACAGTACAATATTTGTAAGTTTTTTTGGGGGGTGGGGCTTCACGGCTGATTTGGTTTTATCAGCTTGATACGTTGACTCTCCTAATTTAACGAGAGCTTTAATCGTGACTTGGGTCCGATGAAGTTTCTGAAGTCACGCTACAGAAAATGAGACGTTACATCTGTTTGGGGTCTCATAGACTCCATCTGTAAACGGGTTGAATACAATGGATTTTCCTAAGCTCTGTGATTGGTGTTGACTGTACTTATTGTACACCTACCAAATAAGTCTGTCTGGGTATCTGTTAAGAATTTTCTTTAGCAAGAGGTCTAACAGGGCATTGACCCTGTCACTCTGTAGGATAACATACTGTACATTTGTTTTTTCTGTCATTAACAAAAGAAATGTGTTCATGCAAAGCCCATATAACACCAAAAACAGGAAATATTTCCTCATTTGGTTTAATAACATGCTTTATGGTCATTCCCATATTTTGTCACCTTCATCAAATGTACAAAACTGGTTTGTGTCAAAGGGAACTTTTATCACTTACATGCTTTTTTTAAGGTCAACAAACAAACAAAAAGTGGTTGATTTTGCAATTACTATTTTTACTCATACAGCAGTTGGGGTCTGTGGAACCCCAAAACAACGAGGACTTAAAGCCAACGTCAACAAAACACGAGGGTTAATAATAAAGCAATTTATTTGCCAAATAAGAATGCCTATACAGTATGTACAGTACACACGACAGTCTGACTACTACCAGGAAAATGCTTGTGAAAACAAAAGAGGACCCCCAGACTGCATGGAAAGTTAACAATCATAACTCTATTCTGTAACACACGCAGTGATATATGGAGGGATTCCTGACCCCTCTGGGCAATTAAATATACACATTGCATCACCTATATAAAACAATCTGTACACTGTTGTATGTAAAATACGATTGCACAACCCAACAAGTCCCACAACATTTCTATATTTGAATTTAAGCAAAGCCTTGCTGCTTAATCTTCATAAAATAATGAACTCTGTATTTTGGAAACTCCATTAGCACTCGACAGATGTTTCGTTCCTGCGGAGGAGGAGGAAAAGTTCTCGTGTTTTCCCTTCATTACCAGTAAACGCATGAAAGTGGTTAATACACCCGCTGATGTGATGATGCAAAACTATGGAAAACTATTAAAAGGTTCGGAAGACAAAGGTATTTACACAATGAATGAACATTTGGTGCATGGCTTTCTTTACAGTGTGCGCTTAATGAAGTGTAGGTCGACGTGAAGGAAGCCTCATCACTCTTATTCCAAGTTTAGTCTGTCAGGAGAACCTCTGAAACCAAACCATACTCTGGTCCTCTGCTCTCCAGCACTGTAACACTCACTGCTCCTCTTCAGCAAAGTTCCAGGTCAGCTTTACCCCCCCGTCAGAGATCACTCCTGTTCCTCCTCCTCCTGGAGCTCCTCGATGGCGTCCATCTGAGTCCTGGAGCACACCTCGCTCATCGGGGCAGAGTCCTCGCCCTCCACCACTAGCTCATTGGACATCTCATTGGTTTTCTGCAGAGACGGCAGACACAGAACAAATGAAAACCACATAATCCCTAAAAAGGAGAACTAGTACTGCCAAACGTTGCATCGAAAACCATTGTGCTAATAATAAACTGCTAACTGGAAGAACACAGTATAACGGAGTAATCCAGTCCTCATGTGAAGATGGAATATTTAGGAGCGTGCAAAGCCTCCTGAACACAATAACCTCATTAGATTATGCTTCTGGTTATCAGCACTAACGTATTACAGATTGGAATATGTAGAAGACTTTGCTGTGATTACAGTCCATTTTGAACTGGAAAACTAATAATATGCATTCAGAGAGCGGCTTGAGAAGGGGGTTGCTGCCCTTTCTGATAAAGGGAAGGTTGAAACATTTCCTAAATATGTACTCAGGTAGTTCTGCTAGTGGAAATGTGAGTCAAGATATGGTTTAATGTTTCACTCACTCTTGGTATTAAAGGGATAGTTCAACATTTTGGGACATTATGTGCTTTTTTAAATAAGTTAGATGAGAAGATCAATGAGAAATCTGTCCAGCAGCCTGTTACCTTAGTTTGGCACAAAGACGGGAAAAAAGAGAAATCAGCTAGCCTGGCTCTGTTCAAAGGGAATAAAATCCGACTACCAGCACCTCTAAAGCTCACAATATTTATATCTTGTTTGCTTAATCTGTAACCAGCTGAAACTCCAGGAAGTCACTGTTCGGTTGTGGTTTCTTACAATTCAGATTTTGTACAGATTAAACAAGATATAACATGTAAATTCTTGAGCTTTAGCGGTGCCGGTAGGTGGCCTTGGAGTCAAAGGTGCCGACCACGAACCGCAACGTTTTCGTCTGGCTGAGGACCTTTGTTGGATGTGATTCCACATCTCTCTCGCCCCTCATTTCCTGTCATATTTCTTATGTTGTCTATAATGAGTTGAATTTTCCTTTAAAAGTAAAAAACGGGTCAAAATCAAGCAACCTGGAAATACGTTATTTTTCTTGGGCTTCAAAATGCTCCTCTTTAATACAACCCTGTAATATTCTGGACTCTCCAACTAGGTGTTTAAATATATATCTGTCCTAAAAAGGCTTTTTTTTTCTTGCTTGCAATCATACTGGATTAGTCCAAATTGGAACGAAAGCATAGAATACGCTGTGTACTCTCATGTTTGCAATGACCTCATTCAGGTGTTCTCACCTGTTGTCGATAAACATAGCAAGCTGCTATGGCAACCATTGTCGATTCCCCTATGAAACCGGCCAGGAGGGATCCAACCCCGAGTGTGGCCCCGTGAACCCTGAAATACACAAGGGTCGATCAAGGTTTCAATTGGTGCTGCGCTTTATCCAAAATTATTTTAGATTCCCCTCCTATCATACAAGAATCATTACATTTTACCAAAATAACACACCATATGGTGTGAAATAACACAGCAAGCCTGAGTCACAGTGCTGACCTTTGCGACCCTAACGGTGTTCTCTGAAGTGTTGACTTACCCCATATAAGGCAGCACAACTAGACTGGTGATGAGGACAATGATGCGGAGAACCGAGCTGGGAGCCAGCACAAAGGTCTTTTTCAGGGTCATGAGCCATCCAGTCAAATGAGCCCGAACAGTCACTGCAAGCAAACACACACACAAGTGGAAACATCACCCCACCGGCCTGAGCTACGCCCCGGTTAAAGCCACAGCAGGAAGGAAAATCCAGCTGGGCACTGATGCTGAATAACATCTAATCAAGTGTCTTACCTGGCAGGGGAAAGAAGGAGAAAATTCTGAGCGGGACCACACACAGCTCGGCGAAAGCATACTCCACTCCAATGACATCAACCAGGATCTTCTCCGATACACGTGGAGTCCAAAACACCACAAAGCAAAGCTGGACACAAAATGAACAAAAGCAAATTAATTTTTTGTGCTCACTGCACCACAATAGAATCGCCCCGGCGCGCCGCAATAGATTTCATTAGTTCATTAACTCAAGGGGATTCGGATTGAATGTGGGCCTTTGAAGCTCCCATGAAACGAGCGAGCGAGCAAACGCATGACAGACAATGCTATTGTTTCTAGAAGCAGTTGTCAAGGCACGTACAACACTAGCAAAGCGTCTCAAAGCCATTACTGTATTATAAGCACATTAGGGAGTGTTAAACAGACGTATAAACCCGTCTGATCTGAACATGAATAATACATCCATTTATTTCAAATTGCATGCAGATAGTTTCTCTGCACTCCAAACTTAGAACAAGCACCGAGGGACGTAGAGATCCATAAAAAGGCCTTTTTCTGGTTCCATTTTTTCCGACTACACCGTTTGCTAACTCAAGTCACACCCGGTGTCGTGTTGTCTCAGTTGTGAGCAAGAAATAACCCGTGTTATCAGTTGTGTGATACCTGGCCCCTTAGCACTTAGTATTTAAACAAAGGGCAAAGCTGAGCAGTGTACCTTTGCAGACCACTCTCCCTATCCTGCCTACGTACCATCTTCCGGGTCTTCCCTCTTCTCTGCACATGTTTCAGAACATTCCTCTCATTCAAAGCATATGCAAATCTCATTCCTATGCAGAAAGGCAACATAATGTTAGGAACCCCTTCAGCCTTCCCAGCAGTTCCCGCTCACTTGTAGTACACATGGTCTGCAGGCCACATATTATAAACACGAGCCTCACGGAAACGTGAATATGCCCGAGAAACACTGCTAATCCAGCTGCACTTTCCACCAATCATGCTTTCTCCCATACTCCTCTGGCATCTGGGCGAGGAGGTGAGTCAAGCTTTCTAATTTCCAACAAATTTAAATTCACCCAAATCATTCCGTCTATAAAACTATCGGCTGCAGTCAAAATCTCTTTTCTAGTCGCGTGCTATCCACCAGGAGAGTTTGTTGAGGAGCTAGACACGCTGCTGTCATCCATCCCTGAAAACTGGCTTTGGGTACCTTCCCCACAAAGTGTAAGGAGGCCCAGGTTACCCCGTAACCAATCCCAAACCCATCTCAAGTTTAAAACTTCAGGTTTTCAGGAATTTGTGAAAAGCCAATAAATTACTTGTAACTGATGATTTCATTTGGTATCACCTTACCAGATATCATTATAGCAAGATGGAGGCACATAATTAACTCACTTTCATGGCTCAAACCGCCGTCTCCCCTGACTCAGCTGTGGCTTCTCTAGACAAGGTGCCACATCCACTGCCTCGACATGAACACAGTGTTTTCATAAGATTAAATTATTAGTTGCAGAACATGACTTCCTTTTTCAAATACACTTTGTCTACCTCCGCTGACGTTTTTCCATTCTCTTGTCTTTCCTTCATCTGTAATCAGAACAAGCCCCGACAGGAGAGCTTCCCGCGTGTGTTGTCAACACGGCCTCGGGGCACACCTATCTGTTGTGCTGTGTCGAGAACATTCGCTCACATACAGTGGGGCAAAAAAGTATGTAGTCAGCCACCAATTGTGCAGGTTCTCCCACTTAAAAAGATGAGAGAGGCCTGTAATTTTCATCATAGGTACACTTCAACTATGAGAGACAGAATGGGGGGAAAGAATCCAGGAAATCACATTGTAGGAGTTTTTAATGAATTCATTGGTAAATTCATCGGTAAAATAAGTATTTGGTCACCTACAAACAAGCT
>JAVQJF010002182.1:0-10770 GCA_036023855.1 Gadopsis marmoratus
ACCTGTAGTTCATCTCTAGCTGGACCCTTTCTGACATTGTCGGCTGCACAATGGAGCATTCTGATATATTATGGAGTCTAACATCATTCTTGCAAATATATTTTTTGTTAAAAATGGCATGTTCTAATGTGGACAGAGTAAAAAAGTCATGAGAGAAAGAGATACAGAGAGTTTTTTGGCACCAGGCCTTTCTTGTGAATACTTCTATAGTGTTATTTTAGAGAACATGTTATAATAAGATATAGAGTGTTGTTGCTGTAACTTGGTATCTGATATGATGCTGTTGCTGCTGCAGCGCAAACTATTGATGGGTACAATGCATTTGTCAGCCCCCCCACCCAACGTCACCACCAGCCGTCACTGTGTTTTGGTTTGTCTGACAACTGTGTGAATCTGCCTCTCAGTCATTTGTGTGTGTTTTATTAGAAGAACATAAACCACTATATACCTGATATGTGTTTATATCTAAAACAATCTATACAAAATGTACTTACATTTTTTTTTTTATTCTACACTTTTATATTTATACATGATTATCATAGCCTGGGAACCAGACAAAGATGCAAGCTCATGTTTTATTTCCTCTGGCGGATGCATCTGGTCCCTCTCCCATTGAGACAGAGTTCCAGCCGACCAGGCCCAGTTTGGGCCAGTCACAACTGTTTACCTAATATGGGGCGGGTTTGATACAATGACTGTACAGAGGAGTGACACTGAGGCATTATCATAGGCTAAATAACCAAGATAACTGCAGATGATGTGGAATGTTCTGAATCCAGTAGTAGTAACAAGTAGTAGTAAGTAGTGTATATTTAATAATTAAAAGAAAGTGACTTGCCACTGTCACTATGCGACAGTGGCAAGGAAAAACTGCCTTTTAACAGGCAGAAACCTCAGGCAGAAGGGAACAGGTCTGCTTACTGTGCCCAGCGATAAAACTATACATGGAGAGGCAACGTTCAGTTTTTATGCAGAACATATCTGACAAACTCCCAAAAACACTTGAGGTGTGCTCCAAGACTTGAGACGTTTCTGTTTGCCTTTGCCTTTTACTAAATCAAATTTGGGACTGTTTTCTCATATCTTACACTGCACTGCAATTTGCATTCTCCTGTTTTTCCTATTTAAATATCTTTTGTATATTGCTGTTTTTCTTCATGCCTTTTGTGTCTTATGCAAAGCACTTTGAATTGCCTTCTTGTTGAAAGATGCTGGACAAATGAACTTGCCTTGCCTTATATTGTTAGGTGTGAGATCAGAGTTGAGTTGTTTGTCAACTGCTGTTTCCAAGGTCAAGAATGTGCATCAAGCTCTATTTATAATTTGATTTGTAGAGTATTTTTGAATGCTGGCTCCCTGTTCTTTGCCAGGCTCGGTGCCCACCCGATGTCCTTCCTGATGTCCTTGTGTCAAAGCTTCATGCAGACAGTACTAGCCGTGTTGACTAACATGTCGGAGGAGTGTTATAAGAATGGAGAGGTGGCATGCATATCTGCAATGATAAATAATATTGTCTATTATAATAACTACTATATGTACATGTTTGACAGTTATTAAGAAAGACGTTTTGTTGTTTGTTGCAGCTGAAGCATGTCAGACTGTCGCACTTCTCTTCATGCTCCCTAATTTATGGTCAGTCAGCAAGAAAACATTGTCTGTCTGTTTCAGGAAATGTATTCTATGCTTCAATATACTTGTAAGGTCCAGTGTGTCATGTACCTGCAGACCCTCAGTTGTTTTGGAAACAGTTTGGACCTATTCACTTTCAGATGGCTGGTTATCTAACTTTAGAGAATGCCCTTCTAGAGAAAGCCCTTCATGTTCACTGACAGGCTTTTGGTTGTATGATATGTCCTCAGTGAGACGGACACGTGTCTTTGTGCTTTTACAACTAAAATGAATAAATATATAGCAACCTAAAATATTGGTCTGAAATCTATTGAAAAAAATGATACCTTAACATGCTGGGGAAAAAATCTGAATTTTCACTGATGAATTGACTGTATGCATAATTATCTATTTACATTATTATGGATAGATGAGAACAAAAATAGTGATTAGCACCATAAATATGTAAGTCAAGCCATTCATATTATCAGCTTTACAAACTGAGGTAACATGTACTGTAGTGTGTATAAACATGTGCACTATTAGCTATTGTAAAACACAGAATGGATACAGTATGTGCACTCCACACACATTCAGAAAAATGTTAAAGATATGTCTGTGCAATGATACAGAAGCAAAGACATGTGATGCCGAGTAACAAAGCAGGGCACATGGTAAAACAATAGAAATCAACTGAGGAAATCCTTCTGCTTTGCAGGTTCATGATGATTGAACATAAGCTGAGAGACGTTGTCACGTTGGCACCATTCTCTCCAACAACCCCTCAAAGGTTCAGCTCAACACCAAGCACCTGCAGGCCGACCTCAAAACCCACGACTTCTGCTCCAAAATGACCTGGCTGCTGGATTCCCTCCATATCTTCCCCAACCACCTGGGCCTCACCTTCAACCTCTGCACTGCCCACCCCAGCCTGATAATCTCCAATGATCTGCGCACAGTCAAGTACAGCTCAACCAAGCAGCCATATGCGGAGCACCCAGAACGTTTTACAAGTGCACCCCAGGATCTGTGCAGCCAGGGATTCTCTGGTGGTGAGCATGTGTGGGTGGTAGAAGTGGGTGTGTGTTAACAAGAGCCTCCCTTGCCGTGGTGACCACAGTCGTCTGGGATACAACTCTGTGATTTTTGCCAAAATGGTGCATTCATTTGTATTGGACAAATAACATCCCTACCCAGATATTAGCTTGTAAATGTACTATAATGTTGTTCTGCAGCTGTCAGGTCCCACAATTCAGAACTTTGGTTACCACAAACATATTTTCAGCTGCTGGGATACTATGCTTTACAGTGCTATTATGCAAAAGTGTATGCATTACGGAACTGGAGCATTTAATTCACGATACATTAGTTTACAAAAGCAAATCATTTTTTATTCATGATTAGGGTGATTGTTGTCGAGTTCCTACGGTAGACCACTACAAGTGTTATATGAATTCATTTGTGGGATTTGTTTTCCTTTTTGTCATTTGTCCATCTGAAGTGCTAGCATTCAGCATGTTGAGAGTTAAGTGAACCTCTCTTGGATGTTTTCTTTTTGCCTTTCATTAACTGATGTGCATGAACTCTGACATTTGGGCTGAATTTGAGACACGCTTGCATTTATGCTACAAATAAACTCTGATAACGTTTGTTGCTAGTTTGTCTGTTGGCAAAATATCTGTGTTTCCATAATTGCATGTATCTACCTGAATGACAGCATGATGGTTTGCGATTGGCTCTTGCGGTTCATTCATCCAGCGGGCTTTTAGTTTAGTGTGTGACAACTGGGGTTGCCAGGTTCATCTGTAACTAGGTAAACTAACAGGGTTCAGCTATTTGCATTTGACCTAAATGCACGTGCAAAACGCATGCAGTTAAATCGTGAATAAAGCGTGAACAATTGAAATGCTATTATATACTCCATCTCATCAATACATAGTTAGGAAAGCACGCTCCCGTGTTTTACACACATCTGTGAGAGCGGGGTGGTGCGTGAAGAATCTGGCAACCCAGATCCCATCTGTCATTGGGCAGGAAACTAACATTATTTCATATTACCGTAGTAACATTATACTACACAAGGCAAATTAGCAAAGCTGTCCCCTTAACACCAGAAGACATGGGCTCGGGAGAGAGTACGACCAGGAAAGTGTCTTTCGGCGTCGACGACGAGGACAGAGTCAGGATCCTTCGTGGAGTCAAGGTAATGCTACTTCAGCTAGCATTCGACCAGCCATGCTAACGCTCCTTTAACATTACGCCCAGCGCTAGCTAGCCCGTTAGCGTGTTGCCGCACAGCAAGTTAAGTTGTCAGTTTATTCTACGTCCTTCCAACATGTAAAGCGACAGCTGAAGGGAGGAGGATGTGAAGGGATGCTGGGGGGGGCGGCAGGTTCATGTACGACCCGAAGCACATCCCTGTCTTCCGTTACGCCGAACTCAAGTCATAATAAACTGCAGGTAGACGCGTGCGCCGCTTGTCGGCAAAGAAACATATATATGGCAGATGACAATAGTCTTTTTGAGTCCTCCAGGGTTTTCTGGGAAATTCGGCATAAGCTTTATCCACCCAGCAGAAATGGAAATGGCTCACCGTCCACTAGCTAATTACAGTGCAGCTGTTGCTAACAGCGTTAAAGATAAGGCGTTCAGCTAGCAGGCGAACCATTCTGTTAACAACATGTCGCTGCATAATGACCTTACCGGCCTCAGATGTTATTGTAGCTATGAGCTTATTTGTCCCTAACCATGATAGAGGCTTTAAATTGGCAGATTGTGCATGAAGTGTGGCTTTAAATGAGCACATTGTGCATGAAGTGTGGCGTGCTGCTCTCTGCCTCTTGACACTGATGCCTTCCCTTGCTTTTCTAAATGTCGGAATTTTCCCGAGTGCCGAGTCACGACCAACCAATGCAATGGCAATAAAACAATCAAGTAAACTACACAACGTTTAACTAACTTTTAAATGTAGTGTTATTATAAGTGAGCCTTTTGATATCCTCTGTGCAGTCATGTAATAACATGACCAATGTGCTTTCTGCAGAGAGATTTGTTGCACTAAAGCAAGTGCTCCTAGTCCTGAACTGCATTAATAATGGACAAGACTTCATGGCAACACATGACGACCTGTGCACAAGCAGCAGGGGTAGAAACTATACGAATGTGTTTAATACTGGGGGGAAGAATTAGCAGGAACATAAAAAATGGTCAACCAAAATGCCATAAAACTGTGTGAAAACGACTACTTTCACAGAATGCATAAGGCCAGAGTATGACCCTTTTTTACCTTTACATCCTCTTCTCCGTCAGATGGCCTTCACAACATGTGTTAGTGGAACATAATTTCAGGGCTTTCCCGGGCAGACTGTAAAGACTTAGTATGCTTTGTACCCAACATCCTCGCAGGTTTTGTTTCATGATGGAGGTTTGTTTAAACTGACAAAGAGCAACTTAACACGAGGAACGTGTTTTTTTATCTTCTCGAGTTCTCACCTCGCTGTGGTGATGTAGCAGTGTGCTCGGTGTGCCCTGACCTTCACAGCCTGTTGAGTGTTGCTACTGGTAAAGCGCTCCTCTGACCACGCCCAACAGTGATGCGGGTGCGGTCAGAGGTACGACAGACCGGAAACCTCCAACTAGAGGAGGTCAGTGAAGTACTGCACGTCAGCACTTCAGTCATCATTTAAGCATCTTTAATATTTAATTATGGGCTGCCTTCAAAATGAAACGTTAAAGTTTGCGCACAAACACACACACACAGAAAATATATGAACGCCGGTAGTGTTCCTGCAGCCATAGCAAATGCATTAGATGTTGATGTCATTTCCAAATTTCCTGTAGGATCTAAGACTAAGCTATACTCGAGCCTCACATTCAAGAAGCTGGAATCAGTCAATGTTTGGCTTTTCTGCTTGGAAAATGACTGAAGCTATGAATCGATTATCAAAATAGTTGGCAGTTCATTTTCTTTCGATCTGCTAATCGACTAACCGTTGCTGCTCTGAAGTTATGAGTTTATACTTCTGGTACTTCCATGCATCATAATGATTGCGAAAATGTAAAAAAAAAAAAACTAAAGCGACAATCCTGTTTACCAGCCCTGCCTGCGCATTCAAATGTTGTGAGTCATAGAAACCATGAGTCAGCGGCTGGTGCAGCCTACTGTGGTTTTTAACGTGCCTATGTTTAACCATTTCACTGGACACACACACACACACACACACACACACATGCTGCACGCACATAAAGTAGAGCTGAAAGTTAACTCGCTTCCTAAGGCATGAACAAAGATAAAACACTAGGTCCTAGATTCTGTGTCTCCAGCCTTCTTTTTAATTCACTCTCTCTCCTTCTATCTAGCTGTCAGAAGATGTTCTCCAGAGGATGAGAGGAGTAGCCAACATTGCTCCTGAACGCACTTCACCATCAACCTCAAGCCCTCAGAAAGACACAGGTATCACATGCACCTCGCAGTGTTTCCCTCACCAAAGGTTTTCCTGAGAAATCTGTTGGCTGTTTCCGCGTGCTTTACACATAAAGGTTAGTTTACCAGTCATGGAGTGTACAGCTCAGCAGGGCTGAACAATGAATGGAAATATTATCAGAATCGCAACATGGCTAAGTGCAATATCCAAATCGCAGGAGCTGCAATGAAATGTGTCCCATCATACCTTTTTTATAAATGGAGCCTTGTAGTGCTCCAGAGATGTCCCGGCCTACAAATGAGGTAAGACAACATGCTAGTTTGGTACAGACCCCCACAAGAAAACCCCACTTTTATATATATTTTTCATTAAAAATTAAATGCAAAAATCTGTCAAAATAATTGCAATCTGATTTTTTAAATTCTTTTTTATTGCATACCGTTCAGCCTTGCAACTCAGTCAGTGAATACAGTTGTAATGTGGCTTTTGTGGGTCTGGAGGAACTCTGTCGAGTCTGGGAAAATATTCCTGAGCCAAAATTCAACTGTAGGCACGGAGCGGTCTAACAAAAACGTGGTATCACGTCGCATTATGGGAAGTGTAGTATACAAAGTGTTCATATCGGGTGAATTGATTTTGACCGTTCTATTTTAATCTCTCACTTGTACCTTTATGGAATTTCAGTACTAAATTGCAGGAGTACCCACAAATTCTAATCAGTACCAACAATAATCAATAGTAATAGTAGACGTATAACAGTTAACTTAAGTGATAAGATGTGTTAATTACCGTAGGGGCTCCAATATAAGACGACCCTGATTTAACATACTTTTCCAACACCTGCTTTTTGGAAGCACTTTCAGTCCAGTCCTGTTGGGAAAGTTTCCCCTTAGATGTCAGTTCGAGGATAAGATAGGCCTCATCTCTGAAGCCTATGAGTCACCTACTTTGACACTCTCCTGTGTGGCTCTTAAAGCTTTCAGGATCATTTTCTCTTGTAGGTTAAACATTTTTCATCCTCTGTTTTTGAGCGTGTCGTTCCGACATCCTGTGACAGCCGTGGTTATTGGCAGCTCGACAGATAATTTGGCCCCTGCTCGGTTCTGCAGTAAAGACGTTGGCAGGCGCTTTTCACTTATTGTCACCTTTAGAGTTATTTCCTCTGCGCCAGCAATGGACTTTTTTGCATACAAGCCATCAAAACCTCCCGCAAGTTAAACTGGGCAAACTAAACACTTTTGGGGCTGACTAACACTTTCAGCCACACTATAAATGGACTTCACACACTTGCTACCCTAGCAACATCAAGGCTACAATCGATCCGTAATTTAACATTGTCTGTCGGAGCTGGTATTACACCAGTACTCTCTTCATTCAAGATACAAGATTTCTTTATTGTCATTTTCCGAGTATTTACATACCCAGAGAAGCAATAAAAACGTTTCTCTACCAGTGCTTTTACACTAAAATATTTAAAAACAAACATTCGAATAAATAAAAAAATTAAAATAAACAGATAAGAAGATTTAAAATCAGGTAAGAAAATTTTAAGTTTCATAGTGGGAGGGAGCAGGAGAGGATGTAGATTATTTAACAGTCTTGCAGCTTGTGGAAAGAAGCTGTTGCGCATCCTACTGGACCTGCAGCAGATGCTCCAGAAGGGTATCTGATGTTGTGCTGAATACCGCTGCATTCACCTGCTCCTTGGATGGTCCCATTTCCGGAGTCGGGAAGTCGTTCTTCCGATTTCGGTGTGTTCGTGAGCTTTTAAGTCGTAACGTGGAAACAACACATATAGATATCCACTCTGTCTTTGTCCAGGTGCCTCTCACAGTGCCAGCTCAAGCTCTCCACCCCAGCAGAGCCCGCAGCACCGGTCCCAGCCCAGCACCAAGTCCAGCACTAGCAAACCAGCCTCCTATGCTAAGGAAGAACAGAGGAGGTGGGTTAAAGAAAATGTGCTTTTGTAACACCAAGCTACCTGCTCTCTTTGTTTGAATACATGCCATGTTTTCTTTTTGTGGGGCTCAGTGCAATATGGATGCATGTACACACAGTCTGGACCAGTTTGTTAGCTGACGTTGACCATGGCTATTCAGTAGCATCATAAAGAAGAGATGCTGTAATGTTGTAGAGTTCACTAGTGGTTTATTGCTCAGGAGCCGACGTTTGCAGTTCCAATTTAAGAGTCGATATTCAACAATTGGGGAAACACAGATTGACATGTGACAGACGGAGTTTCAACTGAAGACCACTGTAACAGTTTTGCGTATGCTCTTTTCAATCAGACGTGCCTCCGTTCATTAAGGTCTAGGTCAGACTGTTTCTAGGATGCATGACGTTCCATTGCAGCCCTCAAACACACCTTCTTAAATTATTGGTTGAAGAAAGTTGTAAAAAAATGTTAATTTTCACTTGATGAAACTCTCTTAGTTGTCCTTTCATTACAGAACTGTTCATATTGTCATTTAAAAGCACAGCTTAGACTTGATGTGCAGTATCAGACTGGTGTGATGCCACCTGGTATCTGCTGCCCCCTTGTGGAAATATGTGTATTCAGCATTTTGACTGCAATGGAGGACTTTGGAAAACAGGAACTGAAGGAATGGCAGTGTTAGTATGTGTGTATTTACACGTGTGTGTATGTGTTTCAGGTTTGAACGCCAGCAGACGATACTGAGGGAGGAATTGGCCAAGGTGGCGCAAAGAGAGAGGGAGGCAGCGAGGGAGGAGGTGACCAAAGCCATGAGCCGGGAAAGACACCGCACACACCAGGAAGTCGAGACGGCCAAACAACTGGTACACACACACACATATGTTCTAATTTTTTAAGCTGAAAGCTCCATTGTTTCCGTCTTCTTTTTTGTCTCGCACCCCTTTGACATCGCTCTTGTGGCTTCAGATGTCTTGAGTTCACTTTTAAAAGGACAGCTTTGTTGGTAAACCACACAAGTTTCCCTCGGGTTACAATCAGGGACGTCTCAGGTCAATCCCAGCTCTGCTCATCTGTTTCCGCCACATTTGTATGGTATGAAAGTGATGAGTAGGGCATGCAGCGGTAAAAGCAGAGAAGCTAGCAGTGCTTTCCAAGGATAAATCAACTAAAGCCAGCCTTACAAGTGATTTTTCTATCAGTGTCTGAATACAAGCGCGAGAGTTTTTGTTGTGGCACTTCCGTCATGTGGATTGTTTGGCGTAGACATGAACTACAACACACAGAGAAGCATATTTACCCAAAATCAAAATGGAAAATAATCAAAAGGGTTGTTTCTAAATGTATATGAAAGAATATTCAAACAGTTAGGTTTTAAGAAAGCTCCGCCAAATTAAACAACATAATGCTCGGACTCAGACTCCATCCACTTCCTGGTGCAACATTGCCTTTAAAGTCCCTGACAGCACTAGAATGAGTGGGACACCCCTGCTGCATGCTGCTGCCTGAGGAAAGAGCCCAAGGCCAAGATGGGAAGAGCCACCAAACCTTTAGTCAATGCTTGGATGACATTTGATATAGAATTTTTATGACTTTGCATATAAAGTATATCAGTTATTCGTTTTTTAATCATCTCTCAAGGAGACACATTTGCTGGTTCTGGCTTCTTAAATGTGAGGACTTGCTTTTTTTAATTTTTTTGTCATGTATGACAGTAAATGAAGATTCTTGGGGTTTTTGGGGCTGGTCGGACAAAAGAAGCAATCTGAAGATGTCACTTTGGGCTCTGGGTAACTGATGAGCACATGTCACAATTATTTGACATTTTATAGACTGAACTAAATGAATCGTGAATATAATCGTCGCGTAATTGAGAACGAAAATAATGGCAATGCTAGCTTTAAACAGTGAAGTCTTCTTTGAGCTTTTTTTTTTAATTTTGTTTTACAAGTACACAGGCAGAGAAAACACATGGTGTCTGCTGCGTTGCATTAATGAGAAGGGGCCATCATAGTAATTTTAAATAATAACCTCCTCCAGTTTTGCAGATTAGCTTGTTCGTTATCCTTGGCTGTCATTTACAGATTGCACACGCAAAAACCTTCTGTGCCGTGTTTGTCACTCAGACGTGTCCTTTTAATTAAAACGTTGGATGATATGAAACATCCCACTTCAACATCCACTAGCGACCTGTTGGTGGAGCTGTTGCAGTCTGTGTAATGATACCATACCTTTTTTTTTTTTTTTTTTTTTTTGAGATTTGGTCAGAAGCCAGTCTCGCCCTTTTGACTGAAGACTTTAGAGTTCAGTGATGAAGCTGTGTAACAGCGGATTAGTTTTAGTGTCTCTCTGGAGATAAGTTTGTACGGGGTCGATTCATGAATCAGTCTGGTGAGGTTTTCTCTGGTTTAATCGCGCGTCGGAGCATTTCACGCACAACCTGGCTCTTGGGATTGTATTTGTAATTTCCATGGGGATACTCCTTCTGCCTCCTCCTCCTCCTCCTTTCACCTATTACATCCCTGTTCTCTGCCTATCTCCCCCTCTCTTTACCATTTTCTCTCCCTCTTTTCCTTGCTCTCTTTCTCTCTTTCTCTGTTCTCTATCCCAGCCCATCACTCTCCTTCCTGCCCTGGAGACAGTATTATCAGTGCAGTGCAAGCGGTAAATTGCACCCTGAGAGTTTCCTGGAGCTGGAGATAGGAGTGGAGCAGGGTTGGAGGTTTAGCCGCGGGAAGGGGAGAGCTTGTTTTACACAACAGCCGCCGCCTGTTTCACGTGACTCTTCTTCCCCCTCCCCTCCTC
>JAVQJF010002183.1:0-24863 GCA_036023855.1 Gadopsis marmoratus
GATGGTGGAGTGATGTTGCTTCCACTTACGGATAATGCCTCCAATGGTGCTTACTGGAAGACTCAGAAGTTGTGAAATACGTCTGTAGCCAATTCCATTTTCATGTTTTGCAACAATCTGGCTGCGAAGGTCTTGATACGGCTCTTTGCTTTTACCCATCATTAGATGATTGTTGTGTGGCACCTTGGTAACGAAAAACCCTTTATAGCCCATCAACATATTCTAACCCAGCTGACATTAAATAGCACAGATTGGAGGCAGAGTTGCCTCCTACTTAGTTATGGTTTTCAGCTGGTTCCTTGCCTTTCCTTGCTGTGGTGTACCGCTTTTTCTTAGTGTGTTCAATACTTTTTTCCTGTTTCATTCCACTTTTTTACACATAACTTTATTTACATATGGACTTTACTCTACGGATTTTCTTTCTGTATTGTTTGAGTTAATACCAACATCTGGTGCAAATGTCACTTGAATAGGCTCATTGGAAATACATTTACTGGACTAAATATTGATGTGTTCGATACTTATTGTATGTTTAAAATCAAAGCGCACACACTGGCTGATATCGATTCATCTCCCATAACACTTTACTCTCACATCAGTCTCTTATGGATGTTACTTTCTTATGTTAGGGTGGACCGAAGAGCAAAACAAACAGAAGGCCGGAAGCAGAACAAAGAGTATCCTTGGGGCAAGAAGACTGTTGTTCCAGTGTAAATATTTTGTCTGATGCATTTATTTCTTTTAGCCTACAAGCTTACGTTAACCTACGGTCTGAGCAGGGTTTTTAGATCTGACCCATCATTAGAATAAATACCATGTAACCCTGAATGAAGCTTTATGTATTTTAATGTGTAGAGGATCTGTGTTTTCAAGCTGTTTTGTGTTTGAAGGAGGTTATTTTGTTCTTAAACATTTGATGTGCTTTTACAGTTGGGGGGGAAAGACTGATTAAAAAGACCGATGCAAAAGACTTCCTTGTCTGAATCTTTCTGGGGGATTGTTCTTCACAAACAAGTCATAACATGCACGCACAATTTATGAAAGGTTCTATGGAGTTTTGCAAAAGTACTTATTAATGGCACAGGTGGCCGTTAAGTGCACTGCAGTCAGCTTCCTGTTTTTTGTGCTCGCACGCATCCTGGGCCAGAACACTGACGATCTGTAATGTACTTTATTTTGACCGTTAGGCTCCATGATGCTACTTGGCCTGCCGTTTTCAAAACTACTTTATCAGCATTAAAGCGTTACGAAGCAACCGGCACCAGGGTCGTGCTGTGTAGCCGAGTTGCAGGTTGTCACAGTATTTATATGCAGTCCCAATTCGACAATGAAACCTGTGCCACAAAAACTCGATTCGCATGAGAAATACTTTTTTGTTAATTTAGATCTGGTTGGTTCCTCTTCTGTCAGAAGGTGACATTCAGGAATTTAAACATGAACTTGATGTTGTTGCGTAAGAGAGACTCGGGTTGATCTGCTGTAACGGAAAGGCAACAACATGTCATCGGCTACAACTGTGTAAGAAATGGCTCACTGTCGACGAAGTGCAGAACATGTTCTAGAATCCAGATACAGTGTCCAGTGTCTTTCCCACGAATGACGGCAGGGCTGTAATTGATTGCCCGCCACAAGGAGGCGGTAGTTCATCATTCAATGCCAGTGTTTCTGTAGTTGCTCTCAAACTCCAGGATTCCTCGGCTTGTGATCGAGCTCCAGCTGGAACGGACCGTCTGCTTTATCCCCCCCCCCCCAGTGTTGTTTACCTGTAAACACAAACAGGTGTAAACATGAGCTAAACGGAGCGCGTGACGCGACCAAACTGGATCCGAGTGCTGCCGAAACACCGTCACGAGCCGGTCGCGTAGGAGACCCGAGGCTGGCTCTTCTTCTACGTCTCGTCTCGCGGCGCACTACCGCCACCTTCCGCTGCGATGACACAGCGCAGCGAAGCGAGTCCTGCTGACAGGAACTACTTTTGTTATTGTTTGTGTGTGTGAGAGAGAGAGAGAGAGAGAGAGAGACCCACGCTTCCTCTCACTCCTCGGTCTCAAACGCTCTTAAGTGGACTTTGTCGCCACAGACGGAGTCCGGCACTTTGTGGCTCTCACCTTCAGTCCCTGCAGCACAGAGGGGGGGGGACAGACAGACAGACAGACAGACAGACAGACAGACTCACGCACGATGGAGGAGAAAGACACAGCGGTGCCTCTGCGTGACTGGGAGGTAAGTTAAAGGAATAGTCTGATGAAACGCACATTCGGTTAGATGGCAAGACTGACAGCACTGTAAATATGAAGCTACAGGAAGTGATGAGCTTAGCATAGAGACTTTGGCACAGACCCCCCCCCCCCCCGTAAAACACATCTCTTTATATATGGATCTAAAAGAGAAATGAGCTTTAGAGGAGCTGGTGGTTCATTAGTTTGCAGGCTTTATGCTAAGCTAAGCTAGCTGGCTGTAGCTTCACGTTTAGCATGAAAATATGAGAGTGGTGTCAGTGTGTTAGTCCAACTCCCAGCAAAGACGTGAATAAGCGTCTTTCCCAAAAGGTCAAACAAACTGTTGCTCTGAATTAAGCTGCACATGAACATGAACTTGCATCAAGTCTGATAATATATCGGATTTTCAATGTATGTTTTATAAACACGGGATTGAAGCTGGCAGATGTGTTGGATTATTCTTTACACTGGTGTTTTATTTCAGTCCCCGGATTATGAGGCGTCCCTTCCTGTTTCAGAGAAGTCCAACCCCCTGACGCGTGACATCGACTTGTCTTCGGCCAGTTGCATTGTGGGGATGTTACAGGCCTGTGACGCCCAGATGTTTCTTAAAGAAGCGGCAGGAGACACCTACCAGGTGACAAAACCTTATTCTGAAACATTTTCTTTAAGGAAATTATGATTTAAATTGCTTTTTTTTTTATTTTTTTAGAGGCTTTTGAGTGATCAAGTGGTGGAAACGCTGATGGAGGTTGCTAAGAGGGTGGAGCTCATTCTCAAGGTATCTTTCTCTGTTTGTCTGCGTTTCTGTTGGTCAGCCAGGCATGTCGTTAAAGTCTAGTGTCTCTACAACAGGACCCTCGGGACAGCCTTGTTATACTGAGCGGCTGTGGGACTTCTGGTCGACTGGCTTTCCTCATCTCGGTAAAAGCTGAGCCCGCTGAACACCAGGAATAAGGAAACGACTGCACCACAAACACTAGTCAAGTTATTTGGTGTCATAATGATGAAAAAAAACAAAAACATTTTTTCATTGTGTTTCCAGAGGAGTTTTAAAAAGAATGGCTTTGTGTGATTGTGTTGTCAGTCATGCTTCAACAGAGCGCTGAGGAGGCTGAACCAGAGTTTGGTTTATTCCTACATCATTGCAGGAGGCGACAGGTATGTTTGCTGTTTTCGCAGTAAACCTTTGCTCCGGTAGTCTGAAGGACAAGTTCTGTTATTCTGACCATAAACCTTAATTAACAGTTATATTGTACATATCTTTTCCTCTCATTGTCCTCAGAGCGCTGCTGTCCTCTCAAGAAGCACCTGAGGATGATCCCAGATTGGGTGTGCTCCGTCTGAAAAAGGCGAGGCACATTGTGTGTGTGTGTAAATGTGGCACTTTTTTAGCAAAACTCCAGCATTTGACTCTCGCATCTTTTTGGCGCCCTGCAGGTCTGTGAGGGAAAGGAGCGAGTCCTGTTCATTGGCATTTCCTGTGGATTGTCTGTGAGTCGCTCTCTGGTGCTAACTTGTGAGTCTCGTGAACTTGCAGATGACTGAAGCCAGTCTGTGTGCGTTTGCCACCAGGCTCCATTTGTGGCAGGTCAGCTGGAGTTCTGCCTGCAGCACCCTGAGGTCTATACTCCTGTACTGGTTGGCTTCAATCCTGCACATCAGGCCAGGTGTGTACATGTACGTCACTCTTAGAAATTAAGGAGTCATTTGGTATGAAATGTCCTCGTGCGTTTGAATAGAGTTAATAACATTATGTTAGGGACGAGCCCATACCGGGCTGCACGTTCACTTTTCGCAGTGTGGTGCAAAGGATGCAGGAGCTTGCCAAAAGTCAAAAGGCCTTCCTCATCAATCCGGCAGTTGGGGTAAGAAGCTCTTCTCGCAGTGTGTTGTGTCTAATCTGTGGCCAGAGACTCTGTGTGTGAATGTGTGTGTTTGTGTCCAGCCGGAGGCCATCAGTGGCTCTTCCAGGATGAAGGGAGGCAGCGCCACTAAGGTTCTCCTGGAGGTTGTCCTGTCTGCCGCTCATGCTGCCGCCTTCACAAACACTCCCATCACGTACCAGTAAGCATGGTGGAAACGCTGAAAAGCTTCGTCTGCAGTCACCTGAATATGTTGGCTCTCTGCATGTTGCTGTGTTAGTTTGGTGCTGCTGAAACTGAGCTTTTTAGGTAAATGTCTCAAAGTGTCCTAAAGTGAGGCTGCAAATGCAGAAGTAAGACCTTATACTGACATTAGAATGATACTTAAAGGAATAGGTTGACATTTTGGGGAAATACGCTTATTCATTTTCATGTTTTAAATGAGAAGACTGACATCACTCTCACCGTAGCTAGCTCGCATAAAGAGTGGAAGCAGGGGGAAACAATTAGCCTGGCTTAGTCCAAAGTTAAAAATGACAGATTATGCGCACAAATGAGATACAACATGTAAATTAGTGAGCTTTCAAGGTGTTGGTAGGCATATCTTTCTGTAAGGTGAGACAGTAAGACTAGCTGTTTCCTGCTAATAGCTAAGCTATTTGACTCCCGGCTTTAGCTCTATATGAAACGTACAGACATGAGAGTGCTGTTTATCCGCTCACCTAACTCTCAGCAGAAAAGCGAATACATATACTTCCCAAAATGTCAAACTATTCCTTAAATACCTTGTGTATGAATTAATGAAGAAATAAACAGAGGATATAGATGGAAATTACAACTATCACGCTGTCAAGATCAGTTCCTCCTAGTCTGTTTTGCACATCGCAGATCTATAATCTAATTGCCAGACCTTAGACAATCCAGAAATTGTAAATTAGTAGGAGCTCAGATCTTTACATGTATCTAATAGACTTAATAGTACATGATGTTCCGGTATGAAGACAGGCTTCAAACATAACAGCTGCCTAAAAAACATGTGTGAAGCCTCCTGGACATGCTCTTCATATTACTAGTGAGCAGGGCTGTCACATGTACCAGTATTATTGTACGTGCTACTGTTAATACAGAGGAAGGAACTTAATTTATAACCTGCCTGCTAAGCTTCATTACATAAGCTTGTATGCAGTATGTCCATGTCTAACGCCACTTTCATTGTGTGTTGCTGACCTCTAGAGGTCATGGCATAAAAGGGATTCTGTGATTGTGCAATTGCTTTTTGCACACGCTTGGACTCCACTGGTGCATGTGCAAGGACTTTTATTGGAAAAGAGGTGTGGTGTTAGCACCTCTGTGTTTGTTTCTTTCCAACAGCGGCGTCCTGCAGCACATGAGAGCCTACGAGAGAACTCTGGATATCACCTACGCCCAGAACGAGGGGATAACTGCTCTGCTGGAGGCAGCTGGACGCAGGTGGAGCATCCTCTTTCACACCTTTTCACTTTTTTTCACTTTTCACATTCAGAGGCTTAAACAGACTCTGAGGACTTTTCCGATTTAGAGCAGGCTGTTCATGTGTTCAAGTTGCCTGTGTTTCATCAAACCTTTCACAAAAAAACGCTGAAACAATAGTGATAATCCCCCAGAATCCATACATTCAGGAACCCTGTGTTTCGTCCTGTTTTGTGTGTGTGTGTGTGTGTGTGTGCACTAAGTATGTATATTTTATTTTGGTGGGGATGCTATATTACTGTACGTGACTACATTTCAACACGTTACATCATCCTCATTTCTTCTGAATGTATTGAACTTAACCATCTGCTACTCTAACCACATGTGTGTTTCAGCTTGCGGTGCGGTAGGCGTGTGTGTTACCTGGGCTGGGGCTCCCTCGCTGTGCTGGGCCTCATTGACGCCAGCGAGTGTCGGCCCACGTTTGGAGCAGGTGAGGGGAGTGCGATGTATTGATTAGCAGCAAAACAGCACGGCTTCATTACCGCCTCAGTGGACTTTCTGTTGAAACTCGCACACGAAAGCCAGATTTAATGAGCAATCTGGAAGAGACACATGTTTTGCTTCTCGTGATGTATAACAGTATGTTCTTTGTGTGCGTTGGAGACTATGGAGATGTTCGAGGCTTCATCAGTGGAGGATACAGAGAGCTGAACAACAATGAGGGACCCCTGATTTCACTGGTACGTGGAGGGTTTCAACAAAAGAGGACAATTGGAATGAATGGACAAACAATGAATGCAAATTGAGAACAAAACTGATGCAATATACTAACGCACGGTCTTTAATGATGAGCAACGATTTAACGTTAATCTGTGCTTCTTCTACAGCTGTGCTGTCAGTACGTGCTCACTCCTGACATGGAGATTTCTGTTCTGGGGTTGTCTGTGTGTCTTAAACAAGCCTGAGAAATCCTTACAAGGCCTTACAGAGTATTAAAATGTCTGAAATCCACAAAAATCCAATTAAAATGAAATCCAGCTCTAATTTTGCAGCGTGTTATGACACGATCCCTCTCTGCTGTATCTGACTTGTAGATTCACCCAGAACAGGATCCGTACGAACGACATCGCACTGTACCTGCTTTATGAAACTGTTCATCAGCTTCAGTCTTTTTATTATACTGCTCGAGCGCGTCAAAGGCTGCTACTTGGTTTTGGCGTTTTGAAATTTGCAAGTACTATTTATATCCACGTAGAGAAGCAACATGTATTATTTTGTGTATTTAAAGTGAAAATATTTAAGGTTTCAGTTATGGCTGGCGTCATTACGGGACATATACGCTTTCCTCGTGTTCTCTGCATGCGTCATTTTCTGTGAATCCCTTGTGTTTGAATTCAGCACCACTGACACTGCAGACTAAATGATGCCATGAATACTATACATTTCTATTTTCTCCAACATTATATACTCGTGACTAAAGAAGCAACAATAAAAGTTAAAGTTTGAACCAAAAAAAAAGTCTTTAGTGTTAGTTACTAAGAGTTTAAGCTGCTTCATCAGGACTGTGATGGTGGGATTTGATCAGATTTGGTTGACAGAAGACTACAGACAAAATACAGGAAAAAACTCCAAGACCAAAACTGTTCTACCTTTGGCTCGGTCTTATTGCTCATTTCTCATAGTAAGAAGCTGATTGAGAAATCACTTTCAGGGTGTTTAAAATGTACTACCCAGGAAGTACTACTACAATAAAACTGCTATATGTTCCAACATATGTGTTTTCTTTCCTCTAGGGTCCTGACTTTTGCATCGCACATGAGGATTTTTTGCACCTACTTCTGCCGTCTCTCAATGACGAGGACGTCGTCCTTCTTATCTACACACACTCTGGTGAGGCAACGTGTATTTCTTTATTTTGTTTGCATGTTTGGATTCTGTCCAAATCAAATTAAACACATGTCTCGACGGCTTTTTCTCCACAGACGATGTCAGCGAGGTGGTGAAGTTGGCACACAGAGTGAGAGAAAAGACGTCCAACCTCCATGCTGTGTATCACCATGTTGATGGAGACACTGCAGCTGCTGTCAAACAAGTATGTCTGCCTGCCTGCCTGTCTGTCTGCCTGCCTGTCTGCCTATCTATCTATCTATCTGTCTGTCTCATACATTTTGCATTTTTTTTTTTTTTTGCAGGATGATGTCAATAAGCTGTGTTTGTCCTCACTACAAATGACTTGGCCGTCACCTCCTTCGGAGAGCTTGCTACACATGGTACAGGACACACACAGAGCATGATAAATAACAGTTTTGCCTCATTTACTCTTTTTTTCTCTCTTCCCCACCCTCCTTCAACAGAGCATTTTGCAGAGAGTCTCTGATTAAATGTTAAAAGACATATTTTGCATTTATTGATTTTCAGGTTTTCTTATTTCTGGTGTTCTATGTCTTATTTTAGATGACAGGTTATTTTCTTATGTCCTCTCTTATGTTTCCTCTCAGTTTAGCTGATGTAAATGCAGAGGAAAATAAAACAATCCCGCCTGTCTCTCTCTCTCAGCAGTGGGAGCTGTCCACTAAGCTGCTGCTGAACGCTGTGAGCACTGGAGCCCACGTCCTGAAGGGGAAGATTTACCAGAACCACATGATCGACGTGCAGGTCACCAACAGCAAACTCTACTGCAGAGCCACGCGTATACTCCAGGTATAGACTATTACAAAGAGCGAAATAAATAGCAGCTCGAGACCTTTATTAGTTTTGATTCTATTGCATTTATTACTTTTATGTTGTTTCTCTTTTGTCTTTTGCTGTGAAGCACTTTGTGTCGTCTGATATAGAATGGCGCTATGTAAATAACCTTTTTCTTTTCTTTACCTTACTTTTAAACCATGTTGATGCGCAGCACATGCTCCTGATCTGACCCTGTGTAGAGTAGGGGAAAAGGAGAAATGAAGCTTCCTCCGTCACCAACAGAAGAACCGGTGGAGTGAGAGGCTTGGGATCTGAATTGAAGCCGTCTCCTTCTCCTTCCAGAAGCTGTCTGGTCGTCCTGAGTCCCAATGTGAGGAAGCTCTTCTGAAGGCCGTCTACCGCGTGGACAAGCTGACTGTGGACATCACGTCTTCTGACATCAGCACACATGTACAAACTGCCAGAAACAGCAGCAAGGTGAGGAGGAGGCAGTCAGGTGCAAAGAGTACTGGAGGAGTGAGTGGCTGTATTATTTTTTCTCTCTCTGTGTAGGTGGTCCCTCTGGCTTTGGTCTGTTTGCTGACTGGTTGCTCTCTCATGGAGGCGGGGTCTCATTTGGACCAACAGCCAATCGTGAGGGAGGCTGTGGAGGCGTGCCTGTCATAATTGACATGACATGATGTCATTGTCTTACACAACATTTATGTTTTTAATCAATCCTCCATTTCCCCTCTACAGAGGTCAGGTTTAATGTTGTGCTCAGATAATCTGATTTCTACTATATTTAGTTGAGTCAAATGTGCACAGAGTCCTTCCTTTATTGGTTCTTGATTTGATTGTGAGCCAATATTAATCATGAGCCAAAATTCGAACTACGCTGCTTTAAAGGCAACAGTTTGGACTTTGTCACCTGCACCTGGAGGCTTTTAATGCAAAACCATGTTCTAACACTAAAGGGCAGACCTGACACCTCAACATTTGTACTGTGTTTTTAAATAAGTTGTTTCAAATGTGTCGGTGCAGATAAAATCGGGAAAACTACAGCAATAAATGTTCAATGTTATGCACTTTTTCAGTAACTTGGCAAACACATAAATCTGTGTTCTCCTGATGGATTAAATCTCTCCAGACCAAAGCACGTTTTAAACATTAGCTAATAAATACAGTATATCGCATAAGTGAGTTATGTTTTAAACAGTCTAACTTTGATACTGAGGGTGATTGATGTTTCACTGACATTCTCACCCTGTGTTCTGTAACAGTTCTCTGGAGGTACGGGCTCTACTGTGTGATCTAAGTCAGCCTCAATCCCTCTGTGGCTCCACGCACACACGCACACACACACACACACACACACACATACATACACATACACACACACACAGGCTCTGGATTAGCGTGACATGTGCATCGTGAGAGCAGTTGAGCAGCTTTGGAGACACCAGTGGAGCAGAACCAAAAGCACAGAGAAAAGGCAGCATAGGAAGGTAAAGTGCACATCAGGTCTGGATCACAAAGCGTAATTATCCCTATTTATATGATGAAATCAAAAAGGGTACTATTTGCCACCTAGAGACCAATACAGGCACAGCCACTGTACGTTCTGCCGTTATCAATACACTGCTGTTATTGAGATTTCAGTCCCTGAGATTTCTGCTGGTGCCAACACAAGGGAGGTGAATGGAATTTCGTTTGCGATGATTGCAGTATCTGCTTAGCTAGATACCACTAGAGGTACCTGAAGGAGAAGTGTATGTCAGCCAGCGTGAAGTAAGATGCATCCCAAATGGTCTGAGGCTAAATAATATTGGAAAATCTATTTAAAACCAGCGGTGCAGCGAAGCTTTAGTTGTCACGCTCTAACGTGAAATAATGTGACATTCACCATCCTGTGCATTTATTTAATTTAAATCAACATACTTACATTCATATATTCATTTGGTCTAGTTACAGGACATTCACTTGGTTATGGACAGCCAAACAAACCAATAGCAGCATAGGCACACACACCCCTCTCTGGGTCCCACAAACAGGAGTGCAATCAAAGAAGCACATGTTTTGCCTCGTTCACACAGTCCTGAACACACACACACACACTAACCATTTGCAGACTTAGTCAGGGAGTAGGCTGGAGCTCAGGCTTACGCTCCTGTTCTCCTGAGGGGTCTTAAAAAGTATGTTTTCCAGCATTTTAAAGAGCAGCTTTGATCCTTTTCAGCCTCTTCAACAGGCTCCCCGACTCTGCTGGAGAGCCACTTACACAGAGAGGGAAGATGTCAGGAAACAAAAGACAGCCACGTAACCGTCGGTCTACCTTCGTATAACCATGGATACAGTAAGGCATCAGTAACACGCTTCACGCTGTTGTTCCTCATGGCTGGTTATGCAAACCCCACCTGAATCTACAGCATGTAACACACACCTAAGAAAACTTGCAGAGAGAGGTTTACATCAACATGAAATTCAAACGTTTGCCTCCTGGCATTTTATGGATATTGTCTGTGCATGTTTTTTAACTGGATTCCTGGGAAAGAGATGCGTGTACATTAAATGATCACAGTAGTTTGACTAAATATTTATATAAATATATATAATATAATGTGGTACAGTTACCAAAAAGGGCTTAAGCATCAGCATGTTTAAGGGAAAACGCATTCTACATGTCATAAATTCAAACCTAATACAATAAAGCTACTAAAATACAGCTTATGATTTGGAATTAAATCCTTTTTTCCGACATTTTGCAGTAGAAACTAATCCAAAATTAATTTAAAAGATTTGCTGAACATTTTGGGATCGATACCACCACCATGTCTGTATGCTAAATATGAAGCTGCAGCCAAGCGTTGATAAGCTTAGCTTAGCTGGCATAAAGAGAGGAAACTCCTAGCTTGGCTAAAAAAAGAGGTTAAAAAAATTAAGCAAATTAAAGGTCACTAATTAACACATTGTATCTGACCTGGCAACCTCACCATAATGACCAGATACAACGTGTTAATTAGTGAGCTGTAGATGTGTTTGTAGAGGGATTTTCTTACCTTTGGACAGAGCCATGCTAGCTGTTTCCCCCTGCTGTCAGTCTTTATGCTAAGCTAAGCTAACCGTCTCCTGGCTTTTTACGTCATATTCAGCATACAGACACGAGCGTGGTATCAATCTTCTCATCTAACTCTCTGCAATAAACCTGAAAAGGTGTACTTCCTAAAATCTCAAACCTTATTCCTTTAAGGTAATCCGGTTACATCACAGAGCTTGAGTGGATTTAAACAGATGTCTTCTGGACGGACTGCAGATTTAAGCATGTCGTTAAGTAATAGCCAGTAGAAGACCTTTCGAGAGCGAACTGCCTGTCCAAACCCTGAGAATACAGCATTGACTTAATGACACAAGTCCAGATAAACAGACAAAGAACTGAACTGATACATAAACCAATTATTAATACACTGGTTCTGTCAAAGACTAATGAAACAGTCAGTTAACATCTAACATGTCTCCAAGGTACTTGGTATAATAATGGCTATATGATTCAATAAGTCATTAAACCTGTGGTCCACTGAGTTCAAAATATACCTTATTCATACACATACAGTACAGAATAGACATATCCCTTCATACATACAATTAACTTAGAAAATATACCATTACAAATATAATTATTAAATAGGATAAAATGGTTTCAAGTTTGAAGATTCTACGTGTAACTCACTGTGACTCCTCCTACACCGGGCCAAGAGTGATAAAGTGCTTCAAGTGTTTGAGTCTTTCTTTTTGGTGACATAATTTTACCCGACAGGAACAGTTTTTGGGAGTCTTGACCTGTCTGAAGTCTGTGAACTTGCACCATAAGTTTGGTTTCTGTTCGAGTTAGACGTTGTCCAGTTCGACGTCGCTCTCTTTGGGTTTGCGACGTTTGACCCTGGCCGGCGACCGGCTCCTCCTCTGGCCCGTACCACCACCGCTGGATACGCCAGCAGCCGTTTTGGGCACTTCTATGGACTTTACAGGGTTCTGGGGTGAATCTGCGATGATGTCCTCCAAGGAGCCGGGCTGGGACTCCACAGAGGTCCTGGTGAACTGATGGAGGAGAGCACCATCCTCCCTTTTGTTTCCGTTCTCCTCTCCCCCCTCCTCCTCCTCAGGCTTAAACTCCTCAACAGCATCTTCCGCGACCTCATCGCCATCTCTGCTCTCTTTCGTCTCCTCATCTCCTGTAGCTCCAGCTCCCTCACGTCCTGATTCGTCTGCACTGGTGTCACGTCGGCGTTTGTCGGTGTCTGCGTCAGCCTCCTCTCCCTCTGTCACCCCCTGGTCCTGAGGGTTTAGTCACACAACAGTAAGTTATCTCTGAGCAGTTGTTATTAACTAAATTAGGTGCTAAAATAAGTTTAACTTCATCAATGCAAAAAGGCTTCAGTGAAAATTAAAAATTTCTGCACGAGTGTGTGTCAAATAAGATCAGAGCACGTTGATTTAAAGTGTGAGAGCATGTTTGAAGGTTTTTAGTTTTACAGTTTAACAGTTTGTGACTGACAATAACAGCAGACGTCCATCAGTGGAAGCACTGTGTTGCTGCCAAACAAAACAGATTTGTTCGGTCTGTCTAATTGGATACGCAGATTATCTTTCCCACAGGCTTAGAATCAGTGGTACGGCTGCGGTAGGTCAGATTCCTCTATATGGTACAGTACACTTTAACCTTGCGGTCATGTTCAGGAACACTGTGGTGTTTAAATAAGTGCTATCTAGAATTTAGGAACCGAGACGTATGTGATCCAACCTACTTTGTCAAACACTTTCTTCAAAGAACAAAATATTTGTGTTGAAGTTGCAGCTGTTAGCGGAAAAATAGAAATGTCCTCCATCGATATTTAAAGCTTTCTTGGAGTCTGGGTTTTATTTTTTGTAGTTTTGGTCATCGTCTCTGAGTTATGATAATATTGTACTCACCAAACAGTAATGGCTGAGAACATGAGAAGTGACATTGCTACAACATAATCCAACAAGCCAGGTAAACGAGCCCATTGTTAACACGCTTTATTTGGAGGTAAAACCAAAACGGAATTACCCTTTAAGCTTGTGTTCCCTAATCATGGATGGATATTTCGACTGGTATAATAATAATTATATAAATTATTGTATAAATTAATTTTGCATTTGATTCATCCTACCTGTGGTGGGGCTCTTTCCTCGTTTGACACCTCTGCTTCCTGTTCCTGACCTTCACTCTCTCCTCCCTTTTCCCCTTCATGTGACTGTCCCTCGCCAGTGCTGACGTTTCCCTCCACAAACTCCTCCACCGATTCTTCATTCGCCTCACGTTTTTCCACATTGTTGTCCTCCGTTTCCCCAGATGCCTCGTCTTTGCTTTCGCTGCCTGTCGTTTCTTCTTCCTCACACTCCTCCACCTCTGCTTCCTCCTCATCCTCACCATCGCCATTTTCAGTGGTCTCTTCTTCACCTGTTGTTGCTTCTTTTACTGTTTTCTTGTCACTCTCCTCTTCTTCCCCGGTTCCTGTCTCTCCCTCGTTGTCTGTCCCTGTCTCCCCTTCATCCTCTGTGTTGTGCTCCTCTTCCTCCCCTGCTCTCTCTTCATCATCCGCTTTCTCATCCTCACCTGTGTTATTGCCAGTTTCCTCAGCATCCTCTCCTGCTGTTTCCCCTTCTCCCTCTTCTTCTACGTCACTCTCCTCCTCATTTGTGGCACACTGGCATTGGCATTCTGCCTCCTCTTTCTCCTCCTCTACATTTTCTGATGTCTCCTCTTCCCCAGCTTCGTCATCACCTGTTTCTCCCTCTTGTTGCTTCTCATCACCCACACATTTTTCCTCTTTTTCAGCTCCTTCCTCCTCCTCTTCCCCTGCCTCTCCCATATCTTCTTCCTCTCCCATTTCCATGTCTTCCTCTGGGATTGTCTCCACTAAAACATCAGGTTTGATATCCTCTTTAGTTTCATCCTCCTCCTCTTCCTCCTGCACTACCTCTAGATTCCTCTCCTCCTCATCTACGACCACGCAATCGCCTTCCTCCTCCGCAGGATGGGTCACGGCTGCAGCTGCAGGAGATGGGCATTTCTTCAGTTGCAGTATCTTAAGGAGGTCAAACTCCTTCATCACTGGTGCTTCGGCTGCCAGCGGGTTTGCTTTGAGAGGCCGGGCAGCCATTTTCTTGCGGACACAAGCTTCACAGGGGCAGTAATCGTCATCGCTTCGCTGGTCGCTGAACTCGCCCGTCATCTCTCCATCGCTGAGGGAGTCGCCGGTTTTCACTGACTGGTTCTTCATGACCTGAAAAATAAATCAAACATTATCTTTCTGCCTTAAAAGCAGCAGTATCTTGTTTAACGTAAAGGGGATTTGTTGTGGAGCTACCTTCAGCATTCGACGCCTCTTCTCTGTCGTGGTGGACTCCCTGGAGAGGTTTCCTCCTTGTGGCGGCCGGGGCAACCTCCCACCTCTGCCGGCACGACTCTGAATCTTCCTCATCTCTCGTCCAATGCTGCTCTGGATGCGTCGGCTCACCTCTTCCCTCAGCTCAGATATCATGGTGTCTAGGATGAGGCTGTCATCCAGGTCCCAACGAACTTTGAACTCCGCCATGGCATTGATGTAGTGGTTCATGAACTGTTTCTCCAACTTCTTCAGAAGGTGCAGGACCCACACCGGATCAGGGTCTTGAGATAATCTTTTTGACAAGGGTGCTCGCAGGACAGTCGGGGGTGTGCCTGAGCTCGAGTCCTCCAGCATCTCTCGTTCATTATCGGTGGGGGATTTAGAGCTATCATTAGCAGAGCTCTTGTCTGATGATGAGGGATTCTCAGAGGCTTTTGGGCTGTCCAGACTTGGAAGGACTGTACTTTGTTCTTCACTCTGTACCGGTTCCTCTGCTTTGTCTATCTCAGCTTGCTCTGTGGATATCTCCTCTGGTTCTGACTCAGTTTCCTTGTGTGGTGATTCTGCATTTCCTTCCTCCTCCTCCTCCTCCTCTCCTACAACCTTCTTCACTCCCTCATCCTCATGTAAAGATTCTGTCTCTTTTGTTTTGTTTTTCTCCGTTTCATCTCCACCTTTATTCCCATTCTCCTTCCCTGATCCACCAGACCCAGTGCTCATATCCACCCCAGATGAGGACCTCGGTGGAGTCACCTGCTCTGGACCAATATCCTTGGCATCCTTTGCCTCAATGTCCCTGGGTTCAGTGAGCCAGAGGGACTGAAGGATGGTCATAATGTCCTCATACTGCTGGTTGCGGTCCTTCTGTTGGTTACAGCCAGGGCTCACTGCAGGGTCAATGAGCTGGAGCTGGGCCAAACAGTCCAAGAGCCCCCTGGCTGATGTGCTTAGTCTACGACCATAAACTGGAGACACCTGCAGAAGACGGCAGAGAATACAGATTACATTACATAACATCAATCCTGCTTGCTCACATTCGTGTAATCCATTCTATTTCCTTGTTAATTAGGCATTAGCACTAGTTTCCAGTGTGGGGTGTTCCTAAGTGGTTGCAGAATGATTACCAGAATAAGAAAGCAGAAAAAAGCTACACAACATTATATGTATTTTTTCTAAACTAAGATTTTTCACTCTCTGAATTACTGGACAGTTTTACCTCTTCAGGCTTCTAAAATTATTCAAATACAACCAACTAAAAAATATCACTCTTTAGTTGATCATAACCCACAGACATATGCAACCTGTGACAAGGTCATAAGAGATTTAAGGCGTTACAAGCCAAAACATTTGGGAACCACTGATGTAGAAGGACCTGATTTACATTGTTACCATTATTGATCAGACACTGACTATAACAGTGAACCTCCTTTAAAATGAATTGTTTCATCCTAAAGACACAGATAGGAAAGGCTGAACTTTGATGGGTATTCAGTCATTATTCCACAAAATAGGAAACAAAAGGTCTTCTACATAAAGTCATTGGCTTACCTCAGGCATGCTCTGACATCGACCCAGAGAGGAGCTCAGAAGAACTTTCATCACTGCAGCTGAAGAATGCCAGTTCCTGGGCACAGACCGGCCACTCAACAACAGAGTGTTAGGGCAAGAAGTAGTCCCCACTGCATCACCTGGAGCTGGATCTGAAGTCTTCTCCTCCTCCTCTGCTGCATCACATTCAGCTTCCTCCTCTTTCACTTCTTCCTCTTCAGCCTCAACTTTCTCCTCCTTGTCCACTTTCTCATCTTCAGGAGTCTCCTCCTCCTTTTCTACCTCTACCTCTTCTCCAAGTTCATCTTCCACCACCTTCTCCTGCTCCTCCTCTTCGCCATCCAGCTCATCACCAAGCGCAAGAATGCTGCTGTGATCGGGAATGCTCCGCAGCCAGTCACTGACAACCTCATTGGGGGAAGCATTGGGCAGATAGGTAGGTGTCAAGTCCGGCTCCTCCTGATCCATCTGGTTCCTGCTCCTCTGGCACCTCCCGCTTTTCTCGCTGTTGGGCTTGTCACTAGTTTCGCTGGCTTTGGTTTGTCGGCTGTGTGAACGTGCAGCCGCCATGGTTTCCTTCAGCAGGTCAGCCGCGGACAGGGAGTGAGAAAGAATGCTCTTGCTACATGTCTCCACTTTGCTGGATTGTATGGAGCTGTGTGAGGGACAGGGGCTTGGGGATTTAATACTTTCTTTCTTTTGAGAATTGGATGTTTTGACATTTCTGCCACTGTTTCTTCCTGCACTGGATTTGGCGTCCTCTCCTTTACTCTGTTTTGAGGCTTTCATTTTTGAGCCTGAGCGAGCCGAAGCTGCAGACTCAGGCTTGAGGCAACAGTGACTCGTGGAGAGGACACTGGCTACCTTGTTGTCTGAAATATCTTCTTTCCCTTTGACCTTACCAGCTGGTCTACTGACTGCCTGGTTTTCGGTGTCATTATTTGCTGAATCTACAGCAGTTGTTCTTGCTATATTAGCATTTTTAGCGTTGGCACTTGCAGGGGATTTGCTCCGAGCTTTAGCACTTGCTGATGCCGTTGCAGATGAGATCCTGTTGACTGGTGCGTCCAGATTTCTAGCTTTTGTCATTGAAGCATACTTCACACTTCTTGTTTCAAGGTCATATCCTGCTTTAGTTGCGCAGGCACTAGTATGTTGCTCTTGAGGCTTATTGTCAAGCATTTTTGCACTTTGTGTTTTTTGCTCTTCACCGTCTTCACTTCTATCCTCACTCCCTCTTGTGGTTTCAATTGTAGGGATATCGATGGCTGGAGGATTGTGAGACAACGTGCTTTTACTGCCATTACAGGTGGACCCTGCTTCCTCCACATCTTCATTCATAGTGGACTGCTCTGTTCTTTTGGGGACATCGCGAGTTGCTGTCTTCACTCTGCTCTTACTCTCAGTGTTTATTTGGAAAGAAACGCTGGACTTGCCACTGTCTGAGTCAGCTGCTTCTTGGTCTTCTGGCAACACAAGAGAGACTGAGCCTGATGAATTTCGACTTAGTGGTTTCTCTGTGCCTCCTGATTCTCTCCTCTGTATTTTCGTTGAGGAGGACAGGATGCTGTCAGCCCGCCCAGAAGCCACCTCACTGTTCACCTCCTTGTTATCTTCCTTTTTCTCCTCCTCCTTTTCTTTTTTTGCCTTTTCAATTGCTGAAGCTGCTCCACAGCAACATTTGGACCTGCCAGATTTAGCAGAGGATTTGAAGTGAACTGTCAAGCCACTGAGCTCTCTTGTCTCTCCACTACTGGGGCCAGGCAACGATTGAGGACTGCTGGGGATTGCAGCTGGAGCTTTGGGTGAGTGGGTCCGTGGGGAACGTGTCCTCCTGGGTGAGAGTGTTTGGCCATGAGAGTTTATACAAGATTTACCTCTTGGTGCATTGTCTTCATGAACTTCTTCGTCTGCATCTGCTGCTTCAATAACAGTAATATCAGCTGTTCTGTTATAAGACTTATGCGATGAAGCAGATGACACATTAGATTTCCCTGATTTTGCTGATGCAGCACTTGGTGCTCTCGCTGTTGTCTCACTTCCTTCATCGTCAACCCCTTCTGGTGCTTTCATGGTGACTGCATTTGAATTTGGTGACACCAGTTTGAGATTCTTGCTCAGATCTGACGTGTGAGAGATACTGGACCTCACTGAAGATTTTGACCTGACAGACATGGCACTAAACACCCGCTCTTGACTTTCATTTTGCTTCACTTCTCCATTTGTCTCATTAGAAGGGAGATCAGCTTCATTTGGACTTGGAGATGCAGCGGTACAGTTTAACTTGGCAGAGCTGTGGGATTTTCCTGACATGGCACTGGGGGTTCTGTCCTCCATGCTGTCCACCTCCGTCTTTGCTGTGCCTTTAGCTGGAGAAGCCACTCTTGAACTTGAGTCACAGTTTGTGTGGTGAGACTTTGCAGAGGAAGCTGATTTACCGGATAAAGCACTGGCAGGCCGGTCCTCAGCGTTTTCACCGTCTCCTGTGTTGTCTCCTTTTTCTGACCCGTCTCCTACATTCTCATCACAGTTGGATTTATGAGATTTAGAGGACCCTGCACTGGCTGCCCTCTCTTCATTTTCCAGTTTAGCAGACATTACACTTTCTGGCCTCTGTTGTGTTTCCTGTTCTGCCATCTCATTTTCGTTTTCCTCAGCTACCCTTAAGCTTGAAGATGTTGTGATTTCGTTGCCATTATAGATAGACTTGCATGACTTTGAAGACTTAACAGACATGTTAGATTTAACTGATCTGCCAGACATTTGACTCATGGCCCTTTCTTCTCCATCTCCTCCAGTTTCTAACCTGGGAGAAAGTGACCTTTCCAAAGCTTTGGTAGACTTATGGGATTTATTAGACTTGGCAGACAGATTGGAATTGGCTGACATGGCACTCGCTGCTCTCTCCTCTGCCTCCATTCCTTCTTCCTGTCCTGTTGCTTCAATAAAGAGTGTATCAGCTGCCTTAGCACCTGGAGATACTACTCTTGAACAATGACTGCAAGTGGACCTGTGAGATGTGCCGGACTTTGCGGACACATTTGATGTAGCTGATTTAGCTGATTTAGCAGACAGGACACTATCGGGTCTTTCTGCCTTGCCAGGCTTGTCAGAAGAATTAGACTTAACAGAAAGGGCACTAGGAGTTCTTTTGTTTGTGTCATCCTCTTCCAAAGCTGTATTATCAGTTGGGGAGGTAACCTTAAAACTTTTGACTGAAGCACTGGTCTTTGCTGAAGCAGCAGATTTGGCCGATAAGGAGCTAAGTGCTCTCTCTACAACGTCCTCTCCCTCTGCTTCCTCTCTTGTTCTGATGTCAGGAGCCTCAGCCGTGCTGCTGCAGTTGGACTTGTGAGACCTGCTGGACATGGCAGACCGGTTGGACAGAGCCGACATGGTACTGGGGCTTCTCTCCTCATTTTCTGCTGCAACACCCGTGCTGCCATTACAGCCAGACTTCTGTGATCTTTTGGACCTGTGGCTTATGGATGAGGTTGTTCTAGGAGCCCTCTCTTCATTTCTCTCTGCTGCCTCGGGATTAGATGTTGTGGACATGGCACTAGATGCTCTGCCCTCCAGGACATTTGACATTGCAGAGAAGCACCCATGGTTGGTGAGGTTGGTCTTGTTGGATTGTGTTGACACAGCTGAAACATCTGAGCCCTCATCATCACTGCTGTTATTGGCGTTCTCTTGGTTAGAAAGAGGTGTGTCAGACTTTGGAGATGGTTGGTGGGAACGATGGGACCTCTGAGATGCTCTACTAAAGAAATCAAAGTTGATCCCACGTTTACAGCCACCACAGTTGGGGCATACGCTGGATGCCCTTGACTGCAGAGAGCCTGCTGAAAGTCCTGTGTGACCTGACAAGCCTGACCTGACAGCTCTCTTTATTTCTTCATCCTCATCATCTGCAGCTCCCTCTTCCTCTGAGTTTGGGATCTTGGCTTTGCTGGACCTGCAAGATTCTCTGCTCATTCTGGAGCTGGGAGCTCGATCCATCTCCTCTGCTTCAGCTGTTGAATGTGGGGTGGCTGCTCCACAGTGACAGGAAGAAGCTGCAGATGCTGCCCTGCTTCCTCTCTCTTCCTCTTCCTCATGCTTGTTGTGTTCGGTAGAGTGGATGGATCTGGCCAAGGAGTTACTTGTTGGTTTGTCATTCGTGTGAATCTGGAAGGATGGGGACGGTTCATTTCTATGACTGCATTGTGAAGCGCTGGGTGGCAGGTCATCATCCTGGTCCTCTTTCAGCGATTGTAGGACATGTGAGGAGCTGCTGACTGCAGACAGTGGACGCTCCACCTCTTCCTCCATCAGTAGCTCATTCTCTACTGACTTCCGGCTAAGTGGTCGTAGGTTGCTCTCCATGTCAAGTACTTCACTGCGGCTGCAGCATCGGCTCACCCTGCACACCTTTACATGGGTGTCTCCATCCTGCTCCACCTCTACCCTGTGCTCAACCTGCTCCGTCACACGCATCTCCTCTTGGACCAGTTGGCTCTGCTCTGAGCCTGAGCCTCCTCCACAGTTAGAGAGTCGTGCTCGACAGCGTACCACCCTCCTGGAATTACATGATGAGGAAGAGCTAGAAGAGTGTGTATGTCTCATCATATTTTGGGTGTGGCTGGATGTATGTGGGGGAGGGACAGGAGGATGTTTGTGGCTGTGTGCTGGGTTTTCCCATAAATCATACTGCTGTTCCGGTCTCTGGTAGCAGCAGGGGCAGTGATTCCCCTCCGACGCACGCTGCAGAGGTTGGCTGGAATAATCCACACCCTCTGGGTCGAAGGACGTGGAATCAGGGTCAGAGCAGCTCTCTGATTGAACCTGCTGCAGGTAATTGGACTGGGCCTGGCTCAGGGGGCAACATTCATTGGTCAGAGATGGGGATTTTTTAATTTGCGTAGACCACTGGAGGGTCTCATCATTGTGTAGGCGAAAACGCACCCTCATCTCTACTGAGACGCTGCCATCTTTATTGACCAGGACTCGCTTTTCAATGTCTTCGTTCATAATAGCCGGTCTGGACTGGGAGTAGGCGCTGACACCGTTGCCGTATGACTTCTCTGAAGACAAGGAGAATTGGGTGGATCGGTTTGAGGAATCTGAACGAGGATGGATGATGCTTTTTTTGGTTTCCAGACCAAAGTTAACTGAATGGAGAGAGAGAAAAGCAAATGTAAACATAACCCATATTTCACTATTTCTTACTCCTATCTACTTTAGGACTGAATGTGAGGTTTGTGTATTGGTTATCTACCCACCAAACATTGTATATTTAAATACCTGTGCCTATATACATTTTGTGATTACCAAACAACGTACCATTTTTCTTGCTTTCATGCCCTTCGCTGCACTCGCTGGCTCTGGACTGAGCTCCATGAGGTGGGGATCTTGCTCCTTGAGTAGCAGGAGATCGCGCCCCGTTTCCAGGTGTCCTGGGGCCCAGACCAGGCAGTTTTTCCTCTGAGCTCTTCCTGATAAAGTTTACCAGCGCTGGGCTAAAGGCTTCCCGGCCGACACACACCAACACACCAGGACAAGTCATCAGGCTTTGCATGCTGTCAATCTGGAAATACAGTCAGTGTCAGGTGTTTCCACTACTCAGGGTACCATCTGCAGTACAAAACACACTCTAAATTATGGCCATACATTTAAAAACAAACCACTTCTTACCCTGCGTCCCTCTGCAGTGTAGAGCTTGCGGACATGAAACTGCATCACTTCGGACACCTCATCAAGAAAGGCCCTCAGGCTCCTGGTCGACCTCCTGCTCATCACCATGCTCCTCCTCATCCCCGGCTCGCTGTTCTTCACCAGCAGGATACGTCGCTGTTTGTTAGGCAAATGGCCGGGTGGTGTTGCAATCAAGGCTTCGGGCCGGTGGGGCCTACGGCTGTGATGGTACCAGATGCTTGGGTGTTTGCTGGCCAGCTCCATGTTGACTGGCTTAGCCTGGCGACGGTCAGAGCAGAGGTAGCAGCCGCCGTCCTGGAGCTGCTCCAGGTGTTTGATGGTGTGGATGCCGCGGGGAGTGGTCACAGTCCGCACGCCAAATGGCAGGGGCACCTGTATGTGGTCACATATATGATTGGTTAAAAACATTTCTTCTAAGCTGTGCTTCACTGTAGGTTAAGATACTGAGAAGGCAGCCTTAGACTAGACCAGAAAACATTTTAAACGGTTTTGCATGAGATTTTTTCCCAAAGGAATAAGAGTAATGAGCTTCAGCAGGTGAAAATATAAGGAAGTAGATATAAGGCTGTTGCCAAGTTGAAAACATTAAAGTGCAGTTCAGCTGCATCTACACAGTCGAGCTTCAAAAGAAATCTCTACATCACAGCTCTGAGTCACACTAACCTTTTGGGAAAGGTCGTCCAGCAGGGCGTCGAAGCATTTGAAGCTGCGCTTCTGGACTGCCATCCTGATGCCCCCGAACTGGCTGTCGCCGCTTTTGTAGAAGGTGATCCGCTTGGCTGGGGTTGCTGTGGTCACATGGGTGAGGCGTACGTTGGACAGGGGTGGCGGAGGGAGGGGCGAGGCATGTTTAGATGGGGGCCGGGGGTCCCACATCCCTGTCTGGACCGAATGCATGCTGCGACCTCACACACACCTGAGGGATACACACAAAAGAAGTTGGTGAATACAGTTAAAAATGGCAAATACATATCATTGTCTTGTCTTGCCAACTGCACACATGTAGCAACCCACAGGTAGCCAGAGAATTTGAATGCAGCTCTCTTGCATAATCATAATTTTTTAAATGTACTATGAGCTACAGTATTGGGGTGGTGCATCTATCATCAGTTACAATGTCAAAAGGGTATTTCAGATGCAAATGTTTTCAAAGATTCATTTTCCATTTTGTTATCTTTTTAAGATCTATATAGATTTAAATACAGCGCTTACCACAGCCTGCTATCTTTAGTGGAGCAGCCTAGCACACATCTAGAAATCCTCTTTGGAACGGATGTGAAAGGTTTCTGTCCTGCTTCTGCCCAGCCACCATAAACCAGCTTGCATAATATACAGTAGGTAATTCATAGCCTTCTGTTTCACCTTGTGTTACAGCCTCACGATCCACTGAATGCCTAGAGTAATACGAGGAAACTTTTCTTCTTTTTAGTTATGATGGGTTTCACGGGTCTGTGTGCATGTGGATCATTGTGGCTGAAGCAACAGAGCCTGAAGCATTGACAAAACCAAGTTTAAAATGTACAACAACCAGAGTGACACCTCGCTTCTTATAGTCAGTTGAACGATACTAATGTTAATAATGACCGTTAACTGTGATAACTTTCAATAACCTGTGAAAAAAGGTGAATGTTATCAGCAGGCTTAGCAGGCTTTTAAGTCGCACGAGGCTAGACTGCAGGCTCTTAGCTGTAGATACTCCCAACATGACGCCCTGACTCTTAATCCCACTTTACACCTATCATCAAGTCCATGTCATTTTGCCTTTGAAGGGACGCAACCAAAGTTTAACCAAATGTTTGATGTTTGGCTGATGGAGATAATCCATCCAAATAATACATTTGAACCAGGTGACGGTGTTGCTGCAGAAGCTGGTTAAAGAAGACACCTGAGGTTAAAAAGACAGACGAAACAGTGATGAAAGAGAATATAATTAGCTGCTGATCTATAATTAGGCCTGTACATTTTTACATGTAGTTGAGGACTCGACATTATCTTACTTTCCCTGCTGATACCTGAAAACACACGGATAGATCATGAGCCACATGCACTAGCCCTTTGAGCACAATAGCAACAAGTTGGGGAGCCTTTAAAAAAAGTTAAACAAGTAAAAGCAGCAACTGTAGAACCTCTTTTACCACTATTATCAACTGTAGATCATCATTATATCGCCACAAATGATTTTGTCACTATGCCTTTGTCACTATGTTCACTACAGACCCATCTTTATAACTTTAATGTCAACCAAAGAACCATTTCTACCACTATTCACAAATTTAAGCCTGTTTTTGAATCCTTACCTGAGAATTTCTACCACCCATTTGAGCACAATTCAGTATGTACACCATTATTATACCAGTTTAGCTCTCTGTTAGTGACACTACTCACGTATTCAGGAAGCATGGTCCAAAGAGGTGTGGAAAAAGCTGGAGGGGAATCTGTTTCTGTCCGCGCCGGGGTCCGACTAGGAGCTAGCACTGTGTGTCTGAATGCCTGTGTATGTGTGTGGCGGCTATCTCTGCAGCTTGAGTCACACAGTACGATGCACAGCAGTGCCCCCGGTTCCACAGCCCTCTGGGTAAAATGGCAGTCGGTAATCTGGCACATGGAGGAGGGAGGGGGAACGGGTGGAGAGAAGAAGACAGGAGGAGGGGGAGGCTAAGGATAGAACGAAAAGCCTGCTTAAGAACCTGTGTGTGTGGGAGAAAGAGGGGGGGGGGTTGCTATGGTGAGGCTAAGATGGTGGTGAGACAAGTGATGTTCTTATGCATGCCACACCTGACCTGCAGGAGGGCCACATGCTCATTTGCATTTAATTTTGATGGTTTCTTTTATTCTAGCTTATCACCAAATGGATGGAGGGGAGAGCAGAAGATAGATAGATATTTAAAAAGATAATGTGGCAGATTTGCTTGTCACCGAAATGTGAAGGAAGATGAAGAATGATGAACATTCAACGTTCTCATGTCCATCTCAAATTTAAGCTGCCGCAGGAGGCCCGGCCTCTG
>JAVQJF010002192.1:0-47983 GCA_036023855.1 Gadopsis marmoratus
ACATTCGCTGGCCACACACTTTAATCAACACTAACATTTATTCATTCATTAACCATACTGCTTATCCCGAAGGGTCGCAGGGGGGGCTGGAGCCAATCCCAGCTAACATTGGGCGAGAGGCAGGAAACACCCTGGACTGGTCGCCAATCAATGGCAGGGCAGACAAAACTAATAACTAACATTTACATTTGAGAAAAAAAGGAACAAAGAGAGAAAAGCTGCTGCAACTTATGATGATTATTTACATTACCAATTATCTGTTTGTCAATAAAATTTAAGAGAAAGTAACAAATGCCAATTATAATTTCCTGAAGCTAAAGGGGGCATTTTCAAATACCTCTTTTTGTCTGATCTTCAGTCCAAAACCAAAATATATTCACATTAATATCAAATAAAACACAAAAAACCACACAATGAAGAAGGTGGAACTAGGGACTGTTTGGTAATGTTTTTGCTTGAAAACAGCCTTAAATGATAAATAGGCTGCCAATTAATTTTCTGTCAGTTGACTTATTGATTCACTGACTAATTGTTTCTAATGTTACACACACAGTTTTTCCACTTAATTAACTTGACAAAAATTGCACTGACAGCGACTCATATTGTTACACTGAAATACCGTAACATATTAAATGCAACAGACAATAAGCAGGTTGTTCTTTCCACTTAAACATGTTTCCCTAATAGTGAAACATCTTCCCCTGATCTAAAGTCCTGATCTGTCCTTGTGGAAGGGCGACACAAAACAAAACAACAAATAACAAAACAATGCCCCAGATAGTCTTGCAGAAAACAAGCCTGTCATACATCTCACTAAATATATAGTAATAGCAAAAATGTGTAAACGCCACAGATCAACCCCTTCTTATCTATAACCTCCTTTTTGCTTTGTGAATCTGAAGTCATGTATCAAAAGAGACTGTGAAGGAAACATCGTTGGACCCATCAAACTAGTCATTATAGTTTCATCATCATAAAATGCTGACTGCAAAAAGTAAAAGACCACGAACATCGTACACACAAAACACACTTGTAGAATAACTTGTATACTAACAGGTCGTAGTTTGCCCGGGCCTCCTTCAGTGGTAAATCGCAGTGGCTGAGGAAATCCTGGAGACACTGGACTTCTTCCAGAGCTGTGATCTACAGAGATTGGAGAGAGTGAGATTTCTATATACTCACAGTGAAAAGCCATAGTGACCTCTTCCCCATTCATTCATTCAATTACACACACACACACAAACGTTTTCTGTGTGCGAGAGTGTCTTACTGTGGGTGGACAGCGGTCCCTTGTGAGACGAGGCGGGCGGTGGAGGCTTGTGCTCCCCATTGAGTGTGGTGGAGGGTGAGCGTGGTAGAGGATGCGGGGTCGAGGTCTCGGGGCTGGTGAAAGGGCTGATGGGTGGTTGCTCATACAGCGGAAGAGGTGGCAGAGAAGATGGCAACTTCAGAGACGGAGAAATCTAGAGAGAGGGATAGACATAGAGAAATACATCAGTGATCCTGCTCACCTGTGATCCTGGAATAATAAGTGCCATGTCCTTTATCACAGCACAAATAATATTACATTGATAGCACTGATTGGACCATCATCTAACTGAAGTCAACTCCATTAAGTCACAGCTAAACATTTTGGAATATAGCAATAATAAAGGCATCTAAATAAGCAACATTAGCATTCTTTTGGAGTCATGTTCCTGTCCACCTGACGAATGTCCAATATTGATATATGTCCTTTTCGATTTTGGACTCCACCAACCCCTGAGGACTAAAATGTTCGCCAGCTGGTTGCTAACTATGTGTGAACAAATACAACAAATTTGAAGATGCTAAAAGACTCCATAGAGCTGAGGGACTTTGGAGAAGGGTGACAATTCTCTGTGACTAGAAGCAAACCCCTTTCCCATTATAGTAATTTCATCCATTGGTAATGTATAAAATATTGATTAGAGCAGCTTTAGGACTTTAGGTCTTTGGTGGAACACTGGGAATACTGTAATGAATAACTTACAGAAATATTGCTGATTTAATAGTTATTTAAAGTGTAATCTGCCATTACAACATGACTGTTTCCATGGCAGTAACCAGGAGGACTTGGATTTTTCACCAATCTCCCCCACACATGACTTACAAGACGTTAAGAGTTGTTGTGGTGTGTGTTATGTCTACAGGCTTTTAGGAAGGGAGAGGCTGTATCCTTCCTGTTCCTGAACCTCTAATAGGGCATAGTCTGTGCCACAGATAAGACCTCTGTCTGTGATTGAAGTGCTGGGTTTTTCTCAGAGCGCTGCAGGAACACGGCAGTTCTGATCCACTGTTTGTGAACTCTGCCCTGCTTATAGATCTACAGGACAACAGCCAGGAAGGGAGGGGAGAGGGGTGTAAATTGGCACCGTAGACTACACTTTATCCTTGGTATTTCTGCCAAGAGGAAACTCTGATAAGAGCACATTTCCAGCTCCTCAAGAGTCAGTCGCTGAATGTTACTTTAGTGGGAGAATATCTACATTTTAAATCCGCTTTTCTGTGCTTTCCCACAAAGTTATATTGCTTGCGTCACCTACCCCTAACTTAATATTCTTGTAATCTGTGAGAGACAGTGAGCTCTGTGAGATCAACTTACCTGTATGTCACCCGTACCTCCTCCACTGGTCCCATTCTCAGTGAAATCTTCTACCAACACAGAGGGGAAGACGCCCACCCTTCCGTTGAGCTCCCCCTCCCAGAAGCCGTCGTCTGTCTGAGTGTCACGGCTCAACAGGCGGATCACTGCTCCCTCAGAAAAGGAGAGTTCCTCGCCTGCCTGCCCCTCGTAATCATAAAGTGCACGGACAAACATCGCTGCAGAGAGAAAGGAGGACAAAGAGAGAAAGAAAGTCATAAGAGATACACAGAAGGAATACATATACTTGGGGGAGTGTTTATCTGCCTGGTCCTCACTGTCATAAAGAGAATGGTACACACCGCTGGAGAGAGGGAGATACAGATAGAAGGCAACTATAATAATAATTAGGTGGCAGAATTTCCCCATGTCCAAGTGTTCAGGTAGAGCAGACACACAGCATTACATAGAAGGTTGGAGAAAGAGAGAGTAGAAGACGAAAGACAGCAAAGAAGGCAGGTTAGGAAGGAAGAAGAAAGAATGAAAATGACAAGATGACAATCCAGTGTTGCTTTCATGAGGTTGTTCTGCCTTCATGTTTTAGCGTGCAGTGAAAACCTGTTGTGTGTGGATACAACCAATAGTGTTGAAGAAATAAAACAGAGCGGGCACGAAGAGAGCTCCAATTTTATACAACTACCTCACCCTTGTTTCTGTTTATTTCACCTTGTTCTACCTAGCAAGGTAGACGACCCACACTCGCTCATTCTTATAACACCCTGCTTTGCAAAACAATTGTTTTTTTCAGCTGGATTCTGAGCAACTCCAGTGGAGCAGTAAAGAGAAAAATGCCTTAATCAGTGGCACATAATGACCTCATTATGGGGGAAAACTGGAACAAGCTTGTTTTACTCAAACTCCTGGCATGCAGTTTAATTATTTCAAAGAGTAATTTAGCACTTGCTTGGTTTACAGCGTACTTACTGTTAGTGTCGCCGTTGATGCAGTTGGAGTGCAGCTCTGGCTCAGTGGAATTGGAAGAAGTGTGTGATCGAGCATCGAGTGTGGCTAGAGACTGGAGCATGCTCAGCAGGCTGTTGGAGGTTGGGAACTGCAGGTATTTCTCTGGGACATAGCCCACTTGACCTGTCTTATTGCGAGCCTGGAAAACACACACACACACACAAACAAACAATGGAGTGCATTCACAAAGGCAACATGAAAACATACATGACGAGAGAAAACTGAACACCAAGAAACCATACAAGGCTGTGAAACCAAACAGAGCAAGCTCACAGGACGCAACACGCTGTGTGACTGCCACATGTGTGAGTGTATTTGTGCACCTTGACCCAGTCCTCCATGTCCCCATCCTCAATGACCTCCAACATCTCCTGTTCATCAATAGTTAACTCATCCGGCTGAGAGGCCTGCGGGAGAGACATACCAACAGTGTTAAAGATAGAGAAAGAGAGGGAGTGAGAGGGAGGGAGGGAGTGAGAATGAGAGGGAGGGATGGAGAATGACAGGGATGGAGGGAGTGAGAATGGCAGGGAGGGAGGGAGATAGAGAGGGAGGGAGTGAGAATTAGAGGGAGGATTTTAAAATGCTAAAAAAAAGTCATGTTATTAATAGCAGATTCATCAACATTTCACACTTCCTATTAATATAATAAATAATAAATAATACTGACATTCAACTTTTCTCAGTGCGCACGTGTGATTGTGTGAGATACTGTGTGTTGTGGTTGAGCAGGAAGCTGCAGGTATTTGATATGTGTAGGTGTGTAACCATGTTACTGCAAAGGGTAAGTCTCTGTGTGTATGTGTTGGCGTATACCTTGTACGAGTACAGGACTTTGCAGGTTAGCGGGTAGTTGCGTAGGGTTCCTGAAGGACTGGAGCTGCTGTCGTCAAAAACCTCCATATTCTCTTCACACTCCTCGCCCTCCTCACGCTCCAAGTCCACTGTGCCCTTTAACACACAAACACAGCCAGATAAAGTCAAAACCTCTGATAACTACAAGGACAAATAACAAAAGCGCCGTTCACCTCTAAAACTCCAGATCAAATAAACACAAGGTTGCCCAAATACAAAACAAATGTTGTTTCTATGTTAATTCAATCACATTTTGTGCCACCATACTCATAAAAGACTTACATCTGTGAAGTTTGGCTAGATAGACGCAGTACAACACATTACAAAAAACTAATTTTTACACACCCTTCTGGCTCTAACTCCTGATGTCCCAATGTGATGTCCAGCTAGGTGACTTGTGTTATGTTGTTTGTCTGTCTCTGCTGCCTGGTATCTACAGCTCCCTTCCTTTTCGTCCTCACCTATTAACGTTGTTGTTCACCAACTCACACTCAAACTGTTGCTGTGTTATTATCCCAACAAACACACCAAATCACCATCTGCGAGGTCTGTCCATTTAACAGACTCTCACTTGTTACCTTTTTCCCCCTCTTCCTGTGTGTCTGCACTCTCTCTGTGCTAGTTGTCGCGATTTAATCTACAGCAAAGCTTACCCTTTCTCCCTTCCTGAGTTTCTTTGCCTGGCTCAATGCGGGTACTACAGCTTTTAGAGACAGGTGTCATACAATCCATCCCCTCCCTCTTTTGTTCCATGAGAATTTCACTGGCTTATATGAATATCATGTGATCTAGCTGGTAGAAAGATCCATCACACACAGCAAGCTGAGCTGACCACATCAACAGTGTGTGTGTGGGGGGAGTGTGCGCACGTGTGTTTATCCCTTCCTAAGTCATTGTGTTTAGTCATCAGATTTCTGTTGACACAGTAAACTCTACACCAGTGCAGAACAAAGCAGATCTGTGCAGTTATGAGTTGATATTCCACGTTGGTCTCCTGGACACAAGAATCTATTCTCTAGGGAAATAATAACCTTTAGGTGTGGTCCTAAGGTGTTCCCTAATAAAAAATTAACACACTCTTATCAAAGCTCTCCACTGAGAGTGGTTACTAAAGACCCTTAAAACTGAAATACAGATGCTGCATGCTTCTATTTTTCTTGCTTTTCTTGAAAAAGCTACTAATTTGTATTCAATTTGTTATATGTAAAATGTAATGTAATGTTGCACTTAGGCACAGTTGTGCTTTGAGTTAAACACTAACATACTCATAATCACAGATATACTGTTGAACAACGTGATGTCCAGTTCCATATTTTGACTTTTGGATGTTATGCCACATTTTTGTTGGCTGCACATTTGACGTGTTACGTCACTCTTATCCACTTTACGACACGGATTTAAAAGTACACTGCACTGCCTCAGGGCCAATTCCATTCCATCCCTGAGGTAAACTGACCAATGTATTTCAGTAAACCCAATAAAATATCGCCAAAAATACATCTCAGTGTGTGTACTAACTGTACATCTGAGACGCAGACCCATGGCCAACTTTATTGGTCCTGGAGGTAATAACTGTGAAAGTGATATTGTAATGAAGGCAGTGGCTGCCTGAGGGACTCGAGGGCTCATGGCTTACATTATTTCATAGTCTTAATAATAAAGGTGAGTGGAATGAAAACAGGGCAGAGGGAAGTGCCAGCTCCCCAGCTTCTGTGCTCTCCTTTGCAGATTTTTATTCACAATCCATCCATCCTTTCTTCTCTCTCTGACCATCAGCCACTTCTTGACCTCTCCCTAATCTGCAAGCTGCTGTTAACAGTCCCTCCTACTTTTTGCCTCCCCTTCTTCATCTCTCTCTTTCCATCTCCTTTGCTGCACCTTGTTATTATAATACCCCTTTCTTTGCTGCTGTCAGTCTCTTAAGGTTCCAGTACGCGCCAAATAAAATCAAATGCTGTTGAACTGATGTCAAATGCCTGAAAACTCAACGTGCCTCCTGGCCTGTTCATTTCATGACACCAAATCTAAATTCAGTTCTTTGTTTTGGTTACCTTTTTGTCTGTGCAAACATGCCAAGAAATTTATTTTTAAAAGTATGCTGTGGCTTTACAGTATATTCTTCTATACACTTTGCAGTTTTTCACAATCCCTGTCTCTCATCTCTGCATCCAATTTTACTTCAACATTATCACTCTGCTGCCACTCCGCACCTCTCTCCTCCACATCACACCACCTCTAACATTTTCTCAGCTGACTCTTTCTCATTATTGTCTCTCTAATACTCCCCTCTTTCACTGCACATCCTCCTTCTACCCATTTATCTCTTCCTAGATTGCTCCCTCCCTCTTTCCCCAGACTTTCTCACACTCAGTGTCTCTCTCTCTTCCTCTCTGGTGTTAGATGCGAGCTGCAATATTATGTGAGCAGAGTGTCAAGTGCTTTCAATGGAGCCGGCCGATTATGTTTAGTCCTTTTGACTGATAGACAGACACACACACACACACACACACACACACACACACACACACACACACACGTCTAACCACAAAGTCCTGTGTTTTATTACACTTTAAGTCATGGATGTACATTCTCCTCCCCATATGCCCAATGAAAAGACAGAAACACACACACACCAATGCACAAACATAAATGCACACAAATATTCATAACTTACGTTCACATCCAGTCACACATAAACAAGGGCACAGCATATAGTAAGGCTGCATTAGTGATTGTGAATAATGCAATTTTAAGAAAAATATCAACTAAACTCATCAGGATTATTAAAAGCACATCTGGGAAAAAGTTTAAAATGAATGATTCACTTATTCACTTAATTGCCCAGACTTAAATTAGAAGGTCTGTAGCGCTCTCTCACGTCTGTACGATAAATATAAAGCTACCACCAGCAACCAGTTCTTAGCTTGGCATCAAGACTGGAAACGGGAAAACAGCCAGTCTGGCTCTGTCCAAAAGTAACAAGATCCACCCACCAGCACCTATAAAGCTCATTACTGTAAATAGCATATATCTTGTTTTTAATTTTTGCACAGAGCCATGCTAGCTGTTTCCCCGTTTACAGAATTTGTGCTACGCTAACTGGATCCCAGCTCTAGCTACATATTTAGTGTACAAACAAAGAGTGGTATCAATCTTCTCATTTAACTCTCACCAAGAATACAAATAAGTGTATTTCCCAAATGTGGTGGGATATGGTATAGGGTAGGAAAAACAACAATCTATTACTGCCAGTAATGAGGGAAGGGGGATGTGGAACTGCCTGGAGTCCACCTCCTCCACAATGACATGCATACAGTACATACACACACACACACACACACAAAAACAATATAATTTGATTAAAAAAAAGGTCTGACGGTAAAAAGTAAAGGTCTTCAGATCTGTACTCAGTCTCTTGCCAATGAAGCAAGATGTCATGGAATACAAACAGAGTTCTGCAAGGACTACATCAGTATTCTAATAGGGAAGTGGGGAGTTTTAAGAGGCTGTAATGGTGTGACAGATGATTAGGCAGCAGGGCTGAGGTCAATTATCTTGCAATTTACATCATTCAGGAAATGATTTGTCAGGAGTACTGTTCTAGCTGGGTGGTTTTCACTTATAATGAAATCATAAAGAATGAAAAGTCTGTGATTATGAGCCAGTGCCTTAGAGTTTAAAAATACATGTTTGAGTGTGCTGAATTGAGTGCAGTGTTTGCGTAGTACAAGAAGAAACACCACTGGGAAGACAGATGAGCAAATAGTAGATATATGACTAGCATACAGTGACACTATTCAGTGGTCTGGTGAGTTTACTTTGAAATGGGTAAAAGAGGAGATCATGCATGCAACATAAATCAGCTACGACTTATGTTGCGTGTTGACAGCGTACTATTCTACTTCTGATTTGTAGGTGTGAGATTTGCACTTTCACGCCAAGTCACAAAACTGCCTCAACTTTGAGAATTGCTGTCAAAAATCATTTATGTATGTAATATACTTATCTATGTATTAGCATATTGGTAGTCACATCGGGGTTTATGTTATGCCTATAGTGTTGTTGATCATTAAGTCAAATTTCATTCAAATACGTTCTGTTTTTGTGAAAACAGGACGGGTTCTGCTGGCTTGGCAAGAAAGCAGCAACGTGAGTGAGGGGAGGTGTCTCACCGACAGTGAGGGATCGTGGGAAGTGTAGCTGGCCCAACGTTCATTCTCCAGCTCCTCCATCACCTACAGCATGCACAGAGAGAGTGGGTGGGGTTTATACATATATTGCAAACAGGCCCACTCCCACACACAAACGGTACTGCACAAACATGCATGAAAGGACTTAAATACACACACACACAGTTGAATGTATGAATGCACTCACAAACATGTACAGTATCATCAGGCTTACACACACACACACATACTGTATGTACAGTATAGGTACACACCTTCTCCAACACTCAGACAAAACCCACCTGGTTCATGGCGCTCTTCAGCCAGGTATCCACAGCAACCCCCACTTGCCGCAGAAGGTCCAACCGAGCCTCAGCTTTTAACTTTATTGTCTTTGGAGAAAGAAGGGGTTAGGAATGCTCACATTATCAAATATATCACTGGCCTACATAGTTTTTCTCGCACTTTTTTTTTAAACAGTCCCATTTTATTTCAAACAGGGACCTGTATCAAACTGTCTCTAGTCATAACACACCTCGCTCCGTACACACAGTATTATTTTCAAATCTTCACTGGAAAAACTATCATTTCCATTTACTGTTATATTGTTTTTTTTCTTTCAGATGTACTAGATCACATGCAGCACCGTTCAGTGAGGATGTGAACCAGAGCTGCACCCCAAAATGTGCTGAATCTGTGTCATGAAGTCTCTGAAATGGCAGATCATCAAACTTTGTTTTAATGAGCCGTGATCACTGGACATGCGCTGTGTTCTTTCATAATGAGACAATAAGATGATGCTATAACCACCAGTAGGGAAACCCCTGAGATTTACACTCAATATGTCTCGCCTGCTCGACTCTCTTTCATCTCTTATCCTTTCTCTCTTTTCCTGCTGTCTCTCACCACTTTCATCAATTTCCTCTTTCATCACCATTTTCTTTCCTTTCTCACCAAAGCAGATTGATAGCTGATGAAGCCCCCCTCCCACAGAGATGTTTAGTCAGACAGACAGACAACGTCAAGACAGACTTCCCAGCTTTGATCAATAAAGACCTGAGCTGCTTAAGTGCCTGCATTTTTTCCTCACCCAACAATTGCTAAAGGGAAGCACAGGACTTGGCTGCTGCTGCTGGGCCGTAAACATACCAGACTAAAGAGGAGAAAAGTTAAAACAATGACCAATAACTAGCCATTATTGCAGCAGTTAAAGTCAATAGATAAAGCAGCCAGTGGTACGAGTACAGACCACTGGTGGATAGGGTGTATCACCTCAGACAGACACACAGTCTGGCTGGGCAGCTCTAATCAATACAAAAGACAGAAAGGTAGACAGAAAATAGATGGAGAGATAGACAGGCAGAGAGAAACCGCAGGAAGAAAGCTCAGCTGTCTGGCTATAAATACTTTTGAATTGTGGGACCACCTTTCCTTTTACCAAGTCTCCTATGGAAGCAGACTTTAAACGTTAAGAATTTGGGTGCTCTTTACTTTTTTGTTTACTACTCTTTATTCAAAATGATCTAGCTAAACAAAAAGAAGTACCTTCAGATCAGACCAACCTGATTGGTCTTCTGTTTTAATTGCCAAAAATATGCTCCCAAACCTTTCTTTCCATCTTTCCCAAATGTATTAATATGCCAATACAGATAGAATTGTGCCTAGATTATAAGTAGATGCTTCCAATCAATTTTCCAATCCTTATTAGGTTTGTTTGCTTGTGCTGGAATGGGTCTGGGAGCACAATCTTGTCTCTGTCTTGATGCATCTTCTGTCTGAAGGGTTTCGATGCCTCGTGTTAATGAGGCCAGATTGTCTGGTGGAGCCAGTTTGAGAACAGCCTTCGAAAGCTCATTAGTATGGAGACAGCCTCTTTTCTCAAACTGTCATCCTCTAAGAACTCCTAAGAAAAAGGGAAACAGCAGAGAAGAGGCCAATAATCATCTAATATTGCTGCGGGGAATTTCAGATGGAACTGCTGTATTTGAAAGTATGCCGCAAGAAAGGGAAGATAAAAAAATATACTTTAAATAAAAGATAGTAATATCTCTTTTGTATTCGCTGGTAGGTAGAAAGCTTTAATGCATTGGTTTGTCAAAGAATATACTTTGGGCAAATTTTGTATTGACTTTAAGTAACTCTGTAAATATATCTGTACGAAACGCAGTGCAGATGCCATGTACTTCAAATATTACACTATCTAAGACTAAAACCACCCAATTAGCAGTTGTTGGAACTTGAAGTGATTTCAGTGGGTAAGAATAAATGAAAGAATAAAGAAAATATCACTTAATTTCTCTTAAGCATCCCTGAAGCATGTTGCTCTATTAATAACGAATGCTCCCATAAAGCACACAGGGCTAGCCTGGGGCCCACTGTCATTATATAAAATGTATACAAGAATATATAATACATTTAATTTCATGCTATGAAAATTTGCACTTGACTTTAATCATAGCACGTACAGTTGCGATCAGAAGTGTACATACACGCATCGTGGACATGAATGTCATGGCAGTATTGGGCATTCAGTGATGTCTTTGAACTGTTCTTTTTCTGGGGCAGAGTGATGGCACAAGATACATCTTTAATAGAAGAAAACCCCAAGAACTTGGTGTTCCATGGCGATGTAAAACTCGCTTGACTGTAGACAGTGACACTGCTGTTCCAGCAGCTTCCAGTTCATGGTAGGCCTGTGCCTTGGTAGTTCCTGGGTTGTTCCTGACCATCCGAACCAATTTCCTCTGAGCTGAGGGTGACAGTTTGGGTCTTCTTCCAGACCGTGTCAAAGTGGCTACACCTCTCCGTACAAATGTTTGAACTGATGATATTGGAATCTGCAGTTGTCAGAAACAACTTGTGTAAATCTTTCAGAAGCTTTCAGCGTCACAGAATTAATAATCTAAGTGGCTGTATGTATATTTTTGACCCTGTATGCATAATTTTGACCCTGTGTTGATTTTGGAAAACAATTAATTAAAACGTGCGCACCAAATTCTTGTAGTTTTCTTCTATTAAAGCTGTATCTTGTACCATCACTCTGCCCCAGAAAAAAAACAGTTCAAAGACATAGTTTAAAGCCCAATATTACCATGACATTCATGTCCATGATGAGTGTATGTAAACTCCTGATCGCAACTGAATATAGCTTAATTATGCTGGTTAATTTTGTAATTGTAATAACTATTCAAGTAATTTCAGAGAAAGACTTTCAGTGTCCAGACTATCAAGCACTCAGGCTGAGGCCATAAAATCAGCTTTACTAGAGGGAACAGAATACATAACTCTACACTTTCTTTCAGTGTTTATTGAATCCATTTAAACTGAGGCGAGTTAATGAGGATCCTTCTAAAGATTGAGTTGCGTACTGTTGATCACTGCAGACTAGATTCAAAGGCATAAAACATCTACACTGTTTTATTTCTTTGAGATTTGTTGCTTCCTTTTGCTTCATCTGTGACAACAAAGCAACTCTTTTAGTGCGACAGGGGTTCGAATTGTGATGCTTATTTTGATAAAGTCTTCTGTGACCATATTACAAAAAATTTAATTCCACCTTTCTCTTCCCCCGTAACAATAAGAACATTACTCAATCCAACCTCTATGTTGTGTATATGAAGGCAACAACAGCCTCCCTGACTTTAAATGATATTGTTAAAATAACTATAAGCCCTGGATAAATAGTTTGTTTGGCTAATAAATAAGTCTGCCAGCTCTTTAAAGTTGTGCATGATTAAAGGCATTGGTATTTATGCTTCCTTATCGTGTTTCCCATAAAACATCCAGATGGTAAATTCTGGGATAAGACAGGGAACCTCACACCCAGTATGTATATTGAAATGAGAGGCTGGAGTAAATAAACTGTATGTATGATGGTCACATTTTGATCACAGACAGTGCATGGACTCTAAACCTTGAGATTTCAGACTCAGTTGGCCATCAAAGTGTTTAAGATGTTGTCGCAAGCAAATTAGGCAGGTTATGACAAATCAGTAATTGACGGCAGATAGCGAGGCCAACTATGCCATCAGTCTTTCTTACTGGCTGGTAGCAGCCTTCTGTGCTTGAGTTTGCACTTCAGACATGCTGCTTCTGAAACTCCAATAGGTTCTTAGCTAATGATGATACTAAACATGACACCAAAGTAAAACACGGATATTACCCAGGAAAATACAACACCATGCATTCCTCCACTGAGTACAGAGGCCTCAAAAATATCTTTTAATCCACAAATCCTAAATATGGGCCCAGCTTCATTTTCCTGCTAACAAGGCAATGAAAAGACCACTGCAAGATGCTTGAGGGATGAAGGTGAGACGTCATGTAAAAGGAAAGAATGATGCAATCACTATCCAGATAATGCTGTAATCAAACCTAGGTAATGTCTTTTGTACTGCTTTCACTCCCTTTATAATTCTGTGATTCTGTGATGAAGCCATTTGTACCAAATGAGCTCATAAATTATTCATCATCTTACTCAAGGTAATGCTGGCCCAGAAGAGCAAAGCATAGCAGGCAGACAGAGAGGAGGAGAGAGAGGGTGGGGTAGGGAAAAGGTGGTGTGGTCACATGTTTGTACTTTGTGATGAAAAGGCTCGTACTAGGTGAGATCACGAGATACTGATAACTAAGTGTATACTGGTGGGCAGTAAAATTACATAAGATATGCTCAACCAATAATTTGCCCAAAAAAAACAAAAAAAAAACATTAGAGGATAAAAAAAAAATTAGATATATATTTATGTAATGTGTGATGTGTGTGTGTGTATGTGTGCAGTGAAATAGTGATCACACAGAGGTAACACCAGAAGTGGAATGTTTCTAACCGAACCTGACAGCAGAGGGTGCCAGATATGTGAAAGTCTGATGAGAAAGGCAGTATGGAGGTAAAGAGGCAGTGTTACGGAGAGAATGAGCTCAGCAGTGAAGGAAGAGAATGAAACTGAAGGACAGAGATAGAAAGCCAGCAGAGCGCCGACATAGAGACTTCTGAGAGAGAACAAAGACAGAATCGAGTTGAGAAGGATGAGGGATGATGCAGTGATCTCATTCATGCCGTGACAGGTTGAATCTTTGGGAATCAATACATAAATGATAGATACTGTATCTGTGCAAGTGGAAAGGCTGAGCGGTGTAGAAGATAAAAGAGAGGGAGCGTGAGCGCAAGATGAGAACGAGAAAGAGGCAGATAAGGAGGGAGAGACAGAGAATTTGAAGGAAGAGCTAAAAGAGCAAGAAATCTTAGAAATGGCAATAATAGTATTAGACCTGATAGTTTAAACATTATATCTCAGAGTTTTATAGTTGTACAGCTTTCACACCTGTGTACTGTCACAGTGATGCTTTGGGACAGACACAAACCATTGTGTTTAGACCTCTATAACTTAGCAGAATCCTGCAGGGGATTATTGGGCTTTGTGGATAAGAATGGCAGAGTAACTTCATGTGAGTCAATCAAGCAATGAGAAAGGTGTATTGATCGACCCTGGGCCACGTTTGTTAATTGCACATCAGCCGTGCAAATGAGCAGACTGAACGCCAACTGCCACTGTTTGCATTTAAAATATTTACCAAATAATTAGTCACTCAGCCCAAACACTGGGCAGAGGAAATAATGGTACAGGAATTTATGGTGTCACTGAAATAGAGGTGCTCGTTTGTGAGGCTATCGCTGCTCTGATGTTACAGCAGGAAGTGAGTCTATGACAATATGCAACAGTTACTACTACCACAGTTTTTACAGTGTATTTTAGGGGGGAAAAACATACTTCCCTCCGTTTGTAGTGGCCAGCCACTCCACTCTAACTACTCACATACATGCATTCGAGTTTGTTTACTGAAGGTTTTCTGGAGAAGAATCATTCATCGTTTTCATTTCAAAAGAGAGGTATAGTATTAGAGGCTGGAGCCTCACCCGGGCAGTTCCTGAACAGGCTATCACAGAGTTAACCCACAGACATACAACCATATTCACACACAATTTAGAGGAACCCATATGACAACACAAGGGTCGAGTTTAAATGCAGACACTGAGGCAACAGTGCTAGTGGAACACATCCTATTATTTATCCTCTGTAAAATTGCTTTGTGATCACAAACAAATGTCGACAGACCTCAGCTTTGCGTATGTTTTCTTTGGTGTCTTCTATCTTCATCTCCAGATCTAGTCTGCCCTGCTCTGTGGGGGGCAAGCCATGGCTCTCACACTCCTCCAGACACTGAAAGCAACACACACGAACACATAACTTGATTAGAAATATAGTGTGCGTGTGCATACTCTCATGCTGTGTTTCTAAAATGGGTATATGTGACACATGTGAATGTGTGTCCATCTTACTCTCTTGTAATGAATGATATTCTTGTGTTCTCTGGACACTCTGGTTGCCCATTTCCTGGCCTCCTTGTTCAGACTGTGCTCCTCCGTCGTCCCCGTCTCCGACTCCAGCTGACGACTCTAATATAAACACACACACACCCCAGCATGGCAGGCAAACACACATATACACAAATGCACACATAAGTACACCGTCAGCGATAATGGCACATGGTGTGTGATATGCAGAAGCTGTTAATGAATCTAAAGAATGTGTGAGAGAACGAGTGTTTCCTTCTCACATAACTAATACAGCGTGTGTTGCAAAGCTCTATTGTTATCCTCTTGGAACAAAATAGCTGCTATTAAAACCACATGTGACAGAGTGTGAGTGTGTGTGAATGTCTGTGTAAGAGAGCAGGAGGTGCATGGCAACAGGCCTTTTAAATGTGATTTTTATTTTCATATACAAAAGCACATACGTGGGTCGAAAAATCTGCATGGCTTTCCAATCAAACATTCCACATCAATTATAACCATGTGGTAATTTTTCTTCAGAGACTAATGTATGAAATGTGTCGCTAAGTTCACACACCTACACATTAATCCACTTACAAACAACAGAACCAGCGTGTTTTATTTTAAACACAATTTCTTAAAGGCCCTAAAAGCATATTTCATTTTATCAGCTTGCTATAGGTAATGAGAGCCCACATGAATGCATAATTCTTTTCCAAAGTTAAAACAGTTTTGCTTATTTCAAATGGGAGATTTCTGTCTTTCTTATGTTTCTCTGTGCTTTTCCCACGGGTTTGAAGTGGGCATGGCTTCATTGGAAAAAGGTGACCTAACATACTTCTGTGCACCAATCAGAATTTAGCAACATTTGAATCAAAATAGGATGACACTTGGCAGGTTGTTTGGTCACTGTCAATCCAATTCTGATAAAACCACATACGCACAGTTCTGATGAAGCAGATTAACTGAGGATTTGAGTATTAAATTCTTAATAAATAATACCTAAAAACACTACCTTGATTGCTGCTTATTTAGTTATGATTAATTGACGTTATCAAAAAAAAAACAACTAACGAACAAACGATTTGACCCCATGTTTTCAGGGCTTTAAAGGAACAAGAAATATGTGTCATTATTGTCCAAAAAGTCTTCTCATTTTCTGACTGTAGGAACAAGCACACAACACAAAAGCTAGGTTCCATGCCACTAATCAAAATTATATAGGTAGCTTATACAGTACATTATATGCACATACTTATTAAAAAACAAACTAATGTGTATTTTTTTTCTGCTTTCTGCCTTTGTTTCTTTATTAAAATCCACTTTCTGAAGAGGTCAGTTTAATGATACCTGCTAATGTTTTTTTCTTTACTTGTTTACAAATGTGACTCAGATTTGATTGTTTCATTGCTGCTATAAATCTGGGTCATACAGGTTTAGGGAAACAAAAAGCATACTTTATAGTACTGTGTGTAACTCTGTAAATGTGATGATCCAGTTGTTTAATTTTTCAACAATCCTTTGACCTGTGTTCCCTATTCATGTACGCGTCCTCATTCTGATTTACCGAACTGAAATTCATGCAGAAGCTCTGTTTTACAGAGATGAATGTTACATAGCGTTGGTCAATTCTGCGGCATATTGCCGAGGCCTGTAGTGTTTCAAAAATCAGCAAAAAATGTAGAGTTTTACATCTATTCCAGCTATAGGCAGAAAGACATTGCAACTTCCAACAAAAACAAACTCAGGATGTACATACTTTCAGTGACACTGATGTGTGTTCACAGACCTGAGAGGCTGGTGTTCCCATAATCTGATAATAAAAGTGTGTTCGCCAGACTGAAGTGCACAATATTATAATTGCAAGTTTCGCGCACATCATATCTATTAATTATCTGCTGCTTCAGTAACAAGAGGGCATAAATCTGGCTAAGTATAGGTGTGAAACCAGGAGTATTACATGGGAGATTTACAGCTTAATTACATCCAGGCAAGGGAGTATGGCAGGGAGTTACAGTAAGGCAGGGAGGCAGAAAACTAGATCTGAACAGTGGCTGACGTATCACGGAGAGCGCTAACCCAATTTGTGCCATAATAGTTTCCTAAAATTACAGGTATAATGTTAACAGAGTAAACAGGCATCTACATGTGGTGGGTAAAATGTAAAAACTGCCATGTAAAATGCAGTGACTTTCTGTGATGCTGTTTGTTTTCAATTCCTCATTCTGTATATCAGCTTTATGTTCACCCCTAAAGCTTTTCATCCTCTAAAGAAAAAAATCAGGGAGCACCTTAAAATGTTCTGCTGGTCAATGTGAAGCAGCTGACAGGCAAATTAAGTGCGAGCCAATATAGGACATTAAGTGGCACAGTGCAGCACAGTATAAAATATATATATTTTTTCAATTATGATGAAGTCCGGACCTTTAGCAAATATGACCTATGTTAATGAGATTGCATTCTAACTGCGTTAATGTGCCAAAGTCAAATATTCAATTATTAAACCAAGGTCACAATTATGAACCACTATCAATCTCTATAAATGTGATAAAATGAAAATTATGGCTAGTCAGCCTGCCAGCTAAGGAATTGTGCAGTACAGCACAGTGTACTCAAAATGGTGTGATCACACTGTAGCTCAATAACAACCTCCACTGTCATAATAACAGTCATTTAAAGGACTGTATAGAACAAGTGTGTTATTCTGAAACCACAGGAACGAAGGGGTGTCAAAGTGAGGCTGTCACATTGACAGCTGAATGGGAAGTACGGAATATGTTGATCCGCTGGTAGTTGGTCATTTTCATTAGTTTAAGACGCATCACGTAATCGCTACATCTCTACTTCGATGCCAGCTGCAGGCTCTTGTTCTTTGTCATCCCCTCACCCTAAACACTTGTAGGTTCTTTGTATTATATTATTGTAGGGCAAAATGCCGGAAAATAGCTCTAAACCCATTGATGTTTTTGCCACAGTAACAAGCCACTACGGTCTGTTATAATGCAGGTTTGCATCATTTCACACAAGTCATGAGCTCTCATTGTGTTCTCTCTCCACAGCTTGCAGAGACATACTGCTGTCTTGACTAATATACGTACGTTGAACAGCACCCGTATAGCACTTAAGTCAAGGCAGCAACATTTCTATGTAAGCTGCGTTAATGGATTTTTTATAAGCAGTGGCAGTCGCTGACTCCAGTGTGTCTGCACAACCTGCAGTGGCACAGGCAGCAATGCCTTCTGACTGTAGCAAATGCATTGCTATGATTGGACTTATTATGTGCATTGATGGCAAAAAGTAACACACATTAAAGGTGTTATCCTAATAAACCAAGAGGAAAGACATGTGTACAGGTAAAGAGCTGCTTGCCTATATTCTTAATCAAATGTAGTGTTAGTTTTAATATTATTTAACATTCAGCACTTCTGCGGCCAACATCTTCCGTTACATGCGTTGCTGCTTGCAGATGTAGACACTGCAACATCCTTAGCATTTGGACACAATTTACTCACACAATGCTTATAATTTCACAATTGACATAAAATATGTTGCTTGATTTTGGTGTGATGGTTTGGGAAGGGTGAGCTAACACAGAATCTAACAGAAAATATACACACACACCAACAACAAAAATAAAAACAAAACAAGTACAGAGGCAGCAATTCAGCATTACATATTCTGCCTGTAATTACCATATTTTGAACCCATAACTCACTACAACTGTCCCACGCACCAAATATTTGACTCATGTATCTACAGGAGGACATGATGATAGCGTAGTGGTATCTCAAAAGATGATGCAACAGCAAAAAGGTCATGGCCTTCTAATGACTCATCTGGTGCTGGGACCGCATTGCTCATCAACACATGACAGCATCACAGCATTAAGGTGCTGTGAAGCCACTGTGGCATTCAGTAACCCAGTAAATGTGGCTCTCTTGTTTTATGATCATGGAGCAACTAGACAATGCAATGTATAAGACCTCTTATAGTAATATTAGCTTTATCTTACTCTCAAACAATCAAGCATGTGTGCACAGCGGAGGGGGGGGGGGGTTAGAAAACTCATTGCTACAATGTCAAGATGACTTAAATATGGACATTTTCAGTTTTTAGGAATAATGCAGCTTGATGGAAATCAGTAAAATTACTGTTTAGAGGTGAAATTGTATGTGACACTTATTCTTGCATTTCCAAAATGTTTTTTTACCACCTGCCAGCTTTGCTAGACATCTAACATAACACATATTCCAGTGAGAAACAGCATGTAGAAGCAGTGATAACTCTACAGGTAGTGAGAAATCACCTATAAGTGTCCCAAAAGATTATCGGGCAGCTCGTGTTAAAAGCACAGGAGTTAATTTTGTGATTCATGCAGTTTAAGGCACAAGAACAACTCCCTATGTTGATCTTGCCATAAACTGCCAGTCATTTTGGTTTGGTGTCTGCAACCTGTATGGGCGGCCATCTCACTGATGACGTTACTGAAAAGAAAACCATCTATTAATGGCTTATTTAACACCAGATCACAGGCGGCTTTAAAAGTTCCTCATACCAACTGTGAACTAGGGAAGACTGGTTTCCGGTACTATGCACGTTACTACTGGAAGTCAGAAACACTCATTCTTCTGAGAGACTTCAAAGCTTTATTAACTTATATTTCCTAATGATGCTACTCATTGTTTTAATTGCGGCAGTGTGTGTGATGGTTGCTTTGAGTGAATACATTTTCTTGTTGTTCTCAGATCTCTCGTGCAAAAGAGATATTGATCTCAGTGAAATGTCCTGAATAAATAAAGCTTAATTAATAAATTAACTAATTCTGAACACCTGGGTTAAGTCATGGAAGAAAGCACTGTTCACCATAGAACTTTGTACTTAAGCAGTCTAGTTAGGCAGAGGGTGACATTTAGTGTATTCCAGTGATCTAACAAAGAGTGCAGTTAATGGGGTTCTCCTCCTAAACCTGGAGGGCCTCTTTTGAGGGAAAGGAAGTGGTTATATAAAATATCAGTGTAGCATCACACTCACAGGCAGATAGCCCAATTGGAACCCTGAATTCTTCATAAATGTTCAACATATGTACATGTAATCTATTAATCTCTGTCTGATATGTGTCTTTGATTCTGAGCATACGCCACAATGATGCAGAGCAGTGCGCCTAGTACTCAAATAGTAGTAATTTTTGTAGTGCGATAGCACCACAATTTCCCCACTAAGGGAATAATAAAGGTTCATCTCATCTTATCTTAAAGCAAAATTCCAAGTTAGAGAGTTAAGTCACTCTGTAGTCTGCATACATGCATAGTGATTCATATACTGTATTACCAGTGTCATGCAAAATGTCAATAATATTAGGTGTTAGACTTGAACTGCATATTAAAATATATACCAAGGCTTTGTTAGACAATACATGAGCAGTGAAGGTTTCCTATAGTAGTAGGTCAATGTCAATGTCACCCGGACAGATGGATAAATGAACATAGTAGATGATTCATGGTTTGTGTCAGGGATGACGATGGGAATGCTAACAACAGCTGAGACTACCTGTGCCAGGGTCATTCTCATGGCACTGACGGGCGACGGCTCAATGTCCACCAACTGCTGCACCGAGCTCAGAGTCTGGCACACACACACATACACACAGGCAAGCACCCGCGCACCCACACACCCAAGAGTAGCGGTGCAAGCACACAGACACACAAACACAAGCAGGGGGTTAATGGAAAAAAAGTTTAGGGTAAAGTGTTAGCAAAGGTTGAACAGGATTAGGAAGACACAGGGACGGAATAGCACATTGTTGTTTAGAGAACAGTTAAAGCACCAGTTAAGTAAAAAAAGGGAGAAGATCAGAGAGGGAAAGAAAATTTGGCAGAACGCATTGAGAGAGAGAAAGAGTGAAAGACAGAAGCTGAGAACCACGAGAGCACAAAATGACTTCGAAATGAGAGAAAAGGATAGCTATATAGGACCTATGTCCGCTGGGAGACATTTCTTTCTTAGCCAGCAAAACTTAACAAGTCGATTGGGACAAGTTGATTTACGGCAATTTGAAATATTTTTAACATTCAACAACTTGATTTGCAAAAAAAAAAAGAAGAAAGTCAAGCTTATGTAAAGAATGAATAGAAGCTAGGACTACAAAGAAACGTTCCCAGTGGACACATAACATTTGGCGTCAAAATTATCAATATTAGACACAGAGTAGGTTCATGCTTCTATCATGATGTCACTAGATAATAGTTAAGTGGAGAACTCCATCCTGAATTATTAACATAAAGAAATCTCCAAAGGCTGGAAAGAAAAGAGCCAAAGACCTCTCTAGAGAATAACAATGATCAGAGCTTTGGCTCTCGGATTTCCATCTTGGCAAGCCCTGTCAGCCCCAGATATATCAATGGGATTCTCTAAAATCATAAGAACATGAATTCTGTTTCAGTGATCGAGATGAGCTAAGGACTTTAGCGTGTGTATGCATCTGTGAAAGAGACAGTAGGGTAGAGACAGAGTGACTGTCCTATTGTGTGAAATCTGTGTAACAGGTTCTTATACAAACAATACAAGTTCAAGAACAAACTCCTACTCTAAGCGCGTGTATGGATATGAATACAGTGGAAGTGTGTGAATCTACGCGTGTCTCACCGTGTCACATTCGCTTGGCTGGAACTGGAAGTCGTGTGCTTTGTGAAACACCGGGTTCTCCTGCATGAACAACTGCTGGTTGAACTCTTGTATTATCTGAGAGAAAAGACAGAAGGAGAGAGTTAATCCAGGGCATCTGCAGGCGAGTTTTCCTGCAGTGAAAACTTGTCAATATTGGAATACATTGTAACCTCAGTGAATCCACGCTGACCACAGCCTCCATTCCCGGTGAAGGAGCAAACTACAAGCGTTTTACACCTATATTTCAAGCCGACAGTGGGTGAGTTTGATGTTTTGAGTATCACTTTAATGGCATCCATGTCAGATCAAAGAGTTAGCGAGTTTGACAGGGGGCATAGTCAAATCAAGTTCCTTCAGACAAAAAGTAATATAACTCTAGGTAAGTATGAGCCCCCAAACGGATTAGAGTATATAACACTGCCGACCAGCTGCAGGTGATGGTGCACTGAGAGGTGTTCACAGCTCTTCTGCCAGCTAGCCTGAACACACTGTGCTGTTGAAAACCAATCGTGGTGTGAGGATTTAGCTATAAATCCATCATTCTCCCTTTAAGAAGGGTTTCAGTTTCCTTTGGAGTTGACTGCCGGCCTTATGCAGACACAGCTTTTATTTCTTACTGACATATTGTTCCTTACACACTGTGTTTCCTTAGAAATGCCTTGTTAGCATTTCTGCATTCCTCAGTTTGAAATAGTTTTTGATTAAAATGCTTCTAAACTCCAATCTTAGGCGCAATTCCCCTACCGTGTAATGTTAGAAAAATAGTGGCTAACAAATGAACTCAAAACGTAAAGATGCTCCAAGAAATACATTGTTTTTGCAAAACAAGCACTTGATAATGCTGTGATCCCACAGTATCTGTGTACAATGTATTTCTACAAGTGCTAACTTGATGAGTACAGAAGGTCTGTGCCTCTCAACCCATCTGACTCACCCTGGTAGATTTGTCCAACAGGAACTGGAAGGTGTTGTGTGTGGCTTGGGAGGCCTCTAGCTCAGTACGACACAGGGCTACCAGGTAGTCTTTCACATGCTCATAGATCCTGCCATCCAGGGCCTAGAGGGCAGAGAGAGAAGGACCAGGGGTTTCAGTGAAGAATGGATTAATTCAATGTCATTTCAGAATCCTTAATAACAAAGTCGAGAGTACAAGGGAACTAGGAGACGATGCAAAGAAAGAGACAGACAGAGGAGAAAAACAGGGTCAAAGAGTAGGTGAACAAAGTCAGATACTACTAAAGCTTTAGGAACATACTAGTTTTTCTTCTACATTCATGCAGACATGATGCCCCGCTGAATTTTCATCGTCACACCACCAATCACTGTCTGGCACAATACTGCCTTATTTCTCATCACCAACCTTCCAGCAATCATTTAACCGCAACTATTTTGTAACCGAGAACCTGACCGTAACAATGTTTGTGTCCTTCCTGTCCCTGCTGTTTTGGAGCTTGGAGAGACAATTCACCTTCAGGCATATGTACATTAGAAAGTTACATTCGTTTATTTTCACTGTTGTAGTATTCATGTGTCACTTGGCAAATTGCCCAATCTTTACATAATGTCAGCAATCAAAAAACAGTACGAGTGTCACAATAGTAGACAAGTCAGACGCGTGGTATTTGCCCCTTCACAGGTGTTTTCACTCAGGACTGTATGGACATGTACAAACTGTGATTGACTGACAGCTCCCTCACTCTGCTGTAAGTTTTGTTGCACTTGTTGTTGACGGACAAGTTGCCCTGTTATCTTATTGGTCCATACAGTTAGTGTACACACACACACACACACACATCTCGCCACAGGTCTGGCATCGCTGCCAACCCTGAAAACAATGTCTCGTTTAAATGTGGCATATATTATGTTGCCTCATGCAGCAGAAGACATATTTTTACGAATTAAACTAAACCGAGGAAGAAGGAAGAAGAAACAAAGCAGTGAGGAAGATAGTGAGACAAACAATGATGGGCAAGAGCGAGGTGGCAGGAAGCTAAAAGGAGGCCAGAAACCGAGCAGATGTTTTCATTTGACAGCTCTTATCATTGCAGGTTCTGATGCGCTGATATAAAGACATTTTAATGAAGCACACAGTCCAAATGAACAGCCTCTATGGGGAGCTGGGGTACTGCTGCCAAGCTGTAGGCCATGTTGCCAAACAGACAGTTCAGACAGAGAGAGAGGGAGAGGGAGAGAGAGAGAGAGAGAGAGAGGGGCTAATAGAGAGGAGAAGAGGCGGTAAGAGAGGAAAAGTGGGTATTTGAAAAGGCATAAAAGAGTGCGAGAGAGAGAAACAGACAGAAAAATGAGTGTATGGGAGACGTGTGTGTGAGAAAAGTGTTCTTTGGATAGCGCTCTATAACAGCTGCAGGGGAAGGTGAAGGGGTTCAGATTCCAATTCAACAAAACACAGAGACCACAGACAGACACAGACACACACAAGCTCTCAAATACTCAGACGCTCATACTCTCTAGCCAAAGTACTTTATAAAAACTCAACACTCTCAGAAACCTGTACTCACTTTGTGTTGGCCACAAGTCTACAACCTCCCACTAACACCGACTTTTCTTACACAGACAGACACATGACCACATACAAAAACATGTTTTTTTAATATGCAAAACCCCCCCAAAAATGTAGCATTTGCACACACACACACACACACACTAAAACAATGGGAAATTGACAAGGAAATTATGTCATTAAGGGAGGGTTGTTGACTGACTTCTCTCTAAATGTTCCCTCATCATTCTGCTCATTTCCTCCTCCCCCCCTCCTTCTTTCATCCATTTATGGTAGTGTGGAAATATTGTGAGTCAGCTTCCAGAAAGCCCTGTCCCAACATCACTGGTCAGTGCGTGTGTGTGTGTGTTTTTGTGTGTGTGTGTTTGGGTAGAATGACTGCATTAGCCTGAACAAAGTACAGCACAGTGTACCAGACAGGGCAGCAGAGGTGTAAGTTTAAGTGTGTCTGGCAGGGGACTTTAATGATGGACAGCTATGAGAGCATCGACTGCCAACAGCAGAGGGAGACGTGGAGCAGTCTGTTCTTCCACTGCCCTTTCACTACAACTGTCGCATTGACAAGGGCAGTAGCTCTCAGTGTAACACATACAGTATGTTATTCCTGCAGCCACAGTCAGTATTTATGAAGTGAAGTGAAGTTCAGACCTAAACAAGGCTTTCAATCACAAATCTCCTAATCCCTTGTCTCTAGAAAAGCATTCTGTTATATCCGAGACATCTTTTCACATTCAGTCAATTATCTTCTTCTGTGTGGTTTAACATTTAAAGCAGAAAATGTCTTGATCTAGATAAAGAGAGCTGGTGAGACCTTTCACTGCAGTGAAATTAGCTGTAACATATCTTAAATTTAGTAGTAAAAGGTCGTCCCATGGCCACATCAAATGCATTAAGAGCACAATGGATTTCTACAGACCATAATGAATGGAGAACCTCCCCTCATTGTTATGCATATTTTCCAACTCCAAGCTGTATAAACTTGAATACTTATTGGATTTAAGCATATCAGGTGATGTGTATTTGTGTAATGAGGGAAGGTGTGGCCTAAGGAAATCAACATCCTATATCAGACTCTCAAACATATCTCTGTAGAGCAAAACATTTCTCAAACTGTGAAAAGAGCAGGTACTTCCTTGTGATGCAGAGTGTGGTCCTCTTGTTAGGAGTGTTGTCAGTGACTTTCAGGTGAAGACCTGTAAACACCTCGAAATAAAACTGCAGAGGACGGAGAGAGGGTGAGCAGATTGCTTCCCTCTAGCGATGTCCCTCATTCTCTTTGTGTGCTTGAGTACATGTATTTGTGTATATCCATATTTCCCTGCAGTCCTGTCCTTCTGTTGCAAGGAGCTACGGATCTATTATTCAGAATAGCCTCATAGTATAGATGCTCATGCATGCCTAAGGCATAGTATGTGAGGGAGAAGGAGGAGCAGAAACAAAAGGAGACAGGGAAGAGCATCTGAAGATAGAGGTAAATTACACAAAGGGGAAAAAGCTAAGAAAGTCACAGAAAGCAAAAAGAGAGAAGCAGATAGAAACATTAATGAGCTTCACTTTAATTTTGATTTTATATTATATTAATTCAGAATATATGCAACTTACTCCATGGCTTGGTAAATGATTTACTTGGTTTTAGCAACATTACAGGTGCAAACTAAGTGACCCAGCTACGTTAATTTGTGTATGCCTCCCTCCCAATTCAGAATCATGTCTGAGACGAGATGGCATGTGATTTCTGTGTGTGTGTACATGTGAGTCAGACTGGCATGTTTGTGTAGTACTTAAATGGATGACATCGCTCAGATCACACAGTAACTGAGGTGCGACTGTGTCAGTGTACAGGTCAGACTCATTTTGTGTGTGTGTGTCTGCCTGTCACGCATGCCTGTGTGTTTGCATGCACACTAATAATTCGATCATTACCAGATTCAGGCAGCACTCCAAGTATCATCGCTAAGGGTTTGGTGGATTAACTGTGTTCCAATAAGGTCAAATTCAGAATAAACACTCATGGATTTCTTGTCTTGTATCCGCAACAGCATATAGATATTTTAGTCTAATTTCTTCCTGTGTTTTCATTCTGTGCGTGTGCCAGAGAGGTCATGTGGCACCAGATGGAACACAGTGTTTCTACACACAAAGAGCAGCTTGAAAAGAAACAGGAAGGGTGACAGCAAATTGGCTTCTGTGTCACAATGTAACTCTTTAAGTAGCAGAACTCACTTTGACAGGACTTACTTACAGTGATTGGGTAATAACTAAGGTGACTTACAATTGAGTACATTAGCAAAAGCATGAAGCCTTGATTCCACAATCATATTGACAAAAAGCTAACACACATTCACGTTCACAGTGATGCAGTTGCATGTCATATCAAGGTGCCAGATGTGATGTGGGCACACAGAAAAAGGAAACATCACTGATGCAGAAAGATTTTTTGCATACATCCTTTGACGACCTTTCATATTATATCTACAAAACAGAGTTTAAAATGAGAAACTACGTCAAAGCTGTCTGAGAATTCATCTGGCCTCCTCATTCAACATTGTGACAATTATAATTTCATGCCTACCCATCATTTGGTAAGCGCAGACACCAGGATGGCTCATTTTGCAGGGCTTTTTTTCTTCACATAAGCACCTTTCAAATCATAAATCCAGAGAACTCTATGACTCTTTGAAAACTTAAAACTGTGAAATCATCACTTTTTCATGTACGGATTTCCCCCTTCCAACTACTCAGTGATACTGAAACGGAGTCTGATTGTGTGCACTCATAAAAGGAAAACATTTGATCTCAAATTGAGGTTTAATTCAAAGAAGCTTTTGAAATTTAGAACCAGAAAATGAGTCCTCATTCCTGGAAAATCCCTCTGTGTATTATCAGTGCATGAGACATCTTAAGTCGGTACTTGTAGTAAGAGTGAATGTTGTTATAGCATTACAAACTGCAATGTCAGCTCGCTGGATTCTATCTACTTCATTCAAATGTGTAGTTTTACTAAAATGTCCACCATATTCATGGGAAAGATGAGGATTGTTTGTATTTCTCCTCATGTAAATACCTGTATGCAGTGCAGCAGATCTGTATGGTAGTACCGGTCATGGTGAGCGTTGGCAGCAGCTAGCGTTAGCAAGTAGTCATTCCTGGCCTGTGTCGCCTTGGAGTTACAGTCACTTCTCTTAGCTTTCAACTGAAATGAAAGGGAGACAGACGATATTGCAATATGGCATCCCGGTAACAGACTGGAGCTTTAAGCTTGACGTACATGAGTCTCTTTTCAGGTTTTGGACTCATTAGAGAAACAACGTGAAATAAACCATTTTTGTTTTTGTATCACGGCTTAAAAGAATCCGCTTGAAAGCTCTGCCTTAAGAGGGAGTGACAGTGTTGTGTTTGTGTCTTTGTGAGTGAGCCCTCTTACCTTTACACTTGCTTTCTGTAAACTAATTCTTGACTGAAAAAGACCCAGCTTAGACCTTAAAAACAAAACAGAGTTAATCGTGCATCAATATCTAATTTTATTTTTCTTCTGCACAAATTAATATAAAGTTATCTTCGCTTGTGGACTAAAGAATGCCATAAAAAGGGCACTTGTTTTGTTTTTCTGACACCGCTGTTGACATTTGATTAATTCCCAATCACAGATTAAATTAAACATATATTAACAACAAGGTAAAGCAGAAAGGAGAAAAACATCCTAACGCTGATCTATAACCTCTGATTGAGGGACGGCATCATATATTGACCCTGAACAGACTGGAGCTTGACAGCAATAAATCTCAGCCTGATCCAGCCATCGTGATTTATATCGACGGTGACATCAGCAAGACCTGCCTGATGAAATGATGGAGTGAGCCAGCGTGCATGTGTGTTTGTGTGAGGTCTGCGTTTTTGTGCTACCGTGCTTATGTGCATGAAAACAGGCCACGTCTATTACATTAGCGGTCACACATACAGATATAAAATACATTACGAGTGTGTGATTATGTCTGTCGCTTGCCTATACGTGCGAGTATGTGTTTCGTGTTTCTACTTATGTTACCCAGCTTTATGCGCTAAGTGGTGTTAGAAGTATAAAGTGTGTTTTCTGTCTCTGCCGTCACACCAATTTCTTCCTGTGTGTTCCTTATGCCCTGCAATGTCTAATGTCTTGCCATTTCTCTCTACTTACATACACACACACACACATACACTCGTATAATGGCACAGCGGCAATGCAGTAATTTCTGTGGCTGTGTCTTTCTACTGAGTGATAGAGAACAGAAAAGAGTTCACTGGCCAATCGATGTGGGCGCTAACCGGAGCCGAGAATTCAATGAAGTGAAAATGTCACCGTAGCTACTGCTACCTAGGGCTGTGGGCAAACAACACTCATCAGCACTGCATTAAACCTTGGTACTAATTGCGGTACTGCAAAGCTTGAAGATGTTTAATTCTTATATTATAGAAACTCAAGTTCTCAACTACTCAGTGTGCTGTTTAGTGAGCCAGCTGGTTAAACCGACCGAAAAGCTAATTACAATATACTTCAGTCTAACTTGAAGCTGCAGAGAAAACATTTTATATCCGATAGATTCCATCTGACCTTCAAAGGAAGAAAATATATTTTAAATATGTATTTTTATGTATTCTGCAGACCTGATTCGGGTATAGTTTATTGCTTGGATTCACACTAAGAAAACTGCACCCACCAATGTTGCCAAACTGAGATTCTGTACTTACGCTCTTGTGGTGTTCCGGTCCCTTTTTATCTGTATTTTCTTTGTCTGATTCTCTCTCATAAACATCACTATACATATGTTATTGCCTTAACAGCCTTAATGATGATGTTCTATCTCCCACAGACATATATACGGTCTCTGTGAGGTTAACCACCTTTGTTCTGTTAATGGTATTCTTTCTAACAATGGAGACCATCTGTTTAGGCATAGTATTTTTATTTTTACGTGCATCCCTCCCAACACACACACGCACAGCCTTCTGAACTCACTTGGCCTCTATGTCGGCCTTCTCCCGTACAGCGTGGGCAACCTGCTCACAGTCGTAGTATTTTTTCTTGGCTTTGGCCAACTCCTTCACTGACTCCTGCAGCTCTGCTTGAATGCCACTCAGCTGATCCATGGTCTGTGAAAGGGAGAAAGGAAAACAGGCATGCTGTTAGAGAAAGAGCAGCAGACCAACATGAGTCATGTTAACTCAGTGTGAGCGCATGGAAGGATGGTGTAGAGCGGGATAGAGAACAAAGATTGCTTCAGGAAACTATGACTAACTCACACAGACCACACATTCGCTCACCTTTTTGAGTTGCTGCTCCTTGTAGAGTCTAACAGTCTTAGCGGGCTCCGATACTTGACTTTTGTAGTTGTCACACACGTTGAGCCTGGACTGGCTCACCTGCACTGTACCCTCTAAGTAGGATCTCCACACTGCATACACATTCCTAGTTGGAGAGAAAAAGCACAATAATGCTGGATGGTTGCTGTTCTATAACTTGCACTCCCAAGAGCAATTTGTTAGAAAACCATGAAGTTCTCCTGCAGAGTGGCTGAATTTTTTAATTCTCTACACCACTGTATTTTTGTCACTGTGGCCCTGAGAAACTGTATGTGCGTGCACCTGGAGGGGGAAAAGATTTTTGTAGAAATGTTGCAGTAGTTGTTACAACCAACTAACACAAAACACCTTCATTTCTGGTTTTTACAATAAGTTTGATCCAGCTTGAGGTTTTAAATTTCAGTGCCTGTCATGGTAAATAATGACTCACGGTTGTGCTGTAGACCTTATGTTTTTTCAAGAGTTTTGGAGCAATCCAGCAAAACCCAGGTTTGTCTTTCAAAGTGGTGCAAATAATTGTAGGTGCAAGCAATTTCATATGGCTGCACTTGTATATGTCATAGGCACACCCACACACCCACACCCACACCTACCTGTAGTCTGTTCTCTGGTCATCGGGGTTGATTCCAGGCCAGTCTCTCTTTAGGTACTGGCTTGCTAACTTCTGCAGAGCCTGAAAGCCCAAGTGTAAAGATGAGGCACTGAGAAAAAGTAAAGGCAAAGTATCTCCTGTTATCTGACTAGTTTGTACTGTGTCCAAATCACAGTAACTGAGCTGAGACTCCTAATATTGTGTAAGAAAATAAGGGGCATGGTGAAGACAAGAACAAGATACGTTATTATTATACCTTGGAGTGCCATATTGCGCTTATACCATGACCCCTTATCAGATGGAAAAGGGACTCCGCGTTTAATCTATCTTTTTAATCCCTCCTTTAATTCAAACCAGTAATAGGATGTTTCACCTATGAATGAACGGTTAATTTAGCAAGAAGCATAGGTATTTTATGTGACTAATAAATGTACAATTTTAACAAATAGCTGTTGCTTTTCCTGGGCATGGTATAAAGCATTTTAAATAACAAGAATGCATGTAGAAATTTTAAGAAACTGAAGCTGTACTGCGAGACGTCTCTCATAACATCATAACAACCTTTCTTGGCATGAAGCCATTGGAGGTCTTTTAGAAGACTGAGGTTGAGGAAAAGGTCAGAAGACAAAGGCAGGGAAAACTAACTGTCGACAATCATTTAGTAGCTTTAACTTTACACACTGTACATCTTGTAAAATAAAAATAACGTGTGTGGTAAGAAGAAGCACTTAGGCAAACGAAACAGCTTTAATTTAGCTGATTTGGAATTCCTTCTAGCTTGGCAGGCTCGCAACTGCTGTTTCCTTTTGAACGGTCATTATATTTCTGTTTCAAGCACACAGCCAAAATCTTGGCTTTTAAACTCAGTAAACAATACCACTATAAAATGGCTCTGCGTCAGCAACAGCAAATCCCCAGTCAGCTCCTGTGAGTATGAGCAGAGACCCGAGGGCTGCTAGAAAGGGTAACCTACATCTTCTGGACTGGGTCACTGTGTCAGTAGCAACAACTCGCAGACACTCCTCCCCTGTGTGGATGAGTGTGGGTGTGTGCGTAGGGGTGGGTGGCAGAGCAAATCCTCATTAATAAAACAATTGTTAACAAGCCAGAACAACAACGACAACAACCCAATAAGGACAAACAGAGCTTACGGAGACACTGATACTCTGTTCATCCAGGCCACGTTCTTCACTTCATCCATTTTATCACTCATAGATCTGCATGTAAATCCGGTCTCTCAGTTCTGCTTTCAAACCTCCTCCTCTGTCTTCAACTCTCTGCTTATGTCTCTCTCCAATCCTTCACTCACCATTTCTAACATTACAAGTCTCTAAGGCCTATTTTCAGATGTTACACTATCGCTCCACTCATCCCCCAACGCGGGCTTCAACATTCATTTCCGCCACTCTCCATCCTCTCTTCACTCTCCCTCGCTCCAATATCAAGCCATTTTGCTCATCTTTGTTTTCAAATTTCCAGTCCTCTCTCTCTCTCTCTCTCTCACACCGTGCCCTTTTTTACCTTTCACAGATGGTGAATGAGGCCATCAAAAAAACATCTACCAGTTCTTATTCCTTTTTACTCCATAGCCCTGAAATTCAGTTCCCTCCAGCTGACACACAAGCCTGTGTCCTGGGGGAGACAGTAGCTCAGTGACCCTTGGCACCCACAACCTAAATCCTTTAGAAGAAGGGAAGAACCAGCTTTTTGTCAGAAACGAGTCTGAGCTTAATCTAAGAACGACTCCCCATTACCTCTGCAGTGTTCCTGTTTGAGTAAATTGGCAGCCAATGGAGTGTATATTCTGTAATAGATTAAATTGGTCAGTACTACTGTGTCACGCTGTGTCCGAGCTGCTATGAAGTGAATAAAGTGGCAAAGCTTAAAATGTAGCTTACATGAAGAAGAGGGGTAACCTATTTCTAACTAACTGTATTGTCAGTCCCATTACCTCGGGAAATGGTTAGCCAATGCCAGCCTTATTGACATAGGCTACAGTGAGAGGTGCGAGTGCCAGAAAAACACCAGCTAAAATAAATTCACACACACACACACAAAGAAAAGCCATGGCACAGAATCTGCCCTGTCCAATGCATGAGGAAACACGTTTGTTTCAAGAATAGTCAACCTCTCTCTCTCATTCACTCTCTAGGGAAGGGTGGAGTGGGTGTGGATGTGGAATTTAATGAAAGACCATGAGACTGTGCGAGTGTGTTTGTTAGAAAAATTTGTGAGTGTCTGTGTGTATGTGTGTGTGTGTGAAGGAGGGCTGGAGGGACACACAATGTTAAAATTGCAATAGAAGTGCCTGGGATTTAATTTCCTTCCTGCTGCATAAACAGCGAGTGTGTGTGTGTGTGGGTTTGTTTGTGGGTTTGTTTGGGGTTAAGTGAGGACAGTGACAGCTGAGACAGCCACTGACTGTGAGCTGGCAGGCTGACAGGACGACTGATTTGACAGCTTGACTTCCACACCACAATGCTCCCAATTTAACTCTCATAAAAGGGTTCACATTGTCTGATAATTACTCAGATGCACAAAACATAAAGCCTGCTGCTAGACAAGTGAACCGAGTGTACCTACTTTTATAAAAAGTAAAGGAAAAACTCAGAACCCATAGTGATGCGTTTAACACCAGATACCTTGAATTTGGTACAGCTGGACATCTGGGATTAGCCATCATTAGTGTCCCCTAGTGGACACTATGAGCATATCCTTGACCCCTGACAGTTGCCATATATGAAAGGTTAGTTTCACATGTTTTCCAGTCTGCTCACATGCTCATATGTACATTGAAACAGTTATTGGTCAATGAAATCATTCCTCCTGTTTATATTGACACAGATCCCTTCCTAAATTGGGGCAAACAAAATGGAAATTCCTAAGGGTGAAGGCAAGATTTTTAAGTCATCACTCATCCGTCTCATGGAACAGACACACTTCCAATTTCTCAAATATACTAATCCACACTGATTCCGAGAGAAGACGCCATCCCCGCACTTTTTAACACTACGAGTGTATGTTTTTTCTTTGGTGCGTATGGTGAAGCATAATCTCCACAAAATCCACAACTGTCTGAATGTTATGAACATACTGTATATCTATAACAATCAATCAACACCCATTTTTTTATGAGCTATCCAGTTTCACTATGGGCAAATAGAGCTATGGTGGGCAGAAAAAATTCATGAATCAAGTCATAAAAACAATGCAGTTTTCGTCCTAAATACTCTTTATGGAGCCTAAACTGTTTCTGCTCAATACATTCCTGATACTAGTCAGCCTGTGCACCTACTCAATTCCCATTAACTTCTACTTTGAAAGATTCATATTTTTGGAACTGTGGATTTTGACCCTCATCTCTTACACTGGAATAGTTTTATGGACAGGAGGAACAATTACAGCAACCATTAACTACAAGTATTTCAATGTACATATATGGGCATGTGGACGTTGCAGGCCTAAAAATTTTAATATATATCTTTTATTCATGAGACCATAAAGTGGTGGGAGTGATGCTGTCTCTATATTATTTCATAGTGACCCGGTCAGACAAGACACAGGCCGCCTCCATTTCCTGGCTCCAAATCTTTTTTAATGCCAACTTAAAGCCTCTTAAATGAGTCTATGGTGACAGACCTGTTATCTGAGCAAGAGCAATGACAGCTAAACTTGGCAATGACTGAATGGTGAAAGGCACACCGAGTGATTTGTGAAGGCTTCACTCAGGTGCTGTTGGCTGACTTGGTTTCTGGATTTCTGATGCTCTCACCTTCCCTCACTGCATCTCTCTAGCTTCCCATCTTCCCCTCCGACTACTTCTTCTGCCCCCGCCTTCTGTGCTTCCCCCCTCTCCTCTACATTTTTCATCCTGTATGCCTCATTCCTTTCTCTCTCCCCAGCTCCCTTCTTTTTCTATTGCAAGACATCTCATCTCTCCATCCTCCTTGCTATGCTGTCATCACCTGACAACCACCTGAACAGCACGTTGCTATGGCAACCCCTCTGCCATTCCTGTGTGGTCTGGGTAAGGTGGAACTGCTCCTTTTAACACACACATAGAGTGAAACAGACACACCCTCTCTCTCTCGCTCTCTCACACACACACGCATCCTGTTTTTGCGATCAGAGTGGCAAACAGTGTACCCAGGCAGCAGGATATCCTGAGGAGACCTGTGTGCGTGTGTGCGTGTGTGTGCGTGTGCGTGTGTGTTTATTGACAAAGAAAAAGTAAAAGGAAGAGAGGCTGAACAGTCATTGTTTAATTTTGTGTATTTTAAGAATATCAGTTAGTAAGCTAGCAGCCTGTAATTATTTTCATCAATGTAAAACTGTCTCTGAGTTTACAGCTGCATTCTGACATTTCTAAATTACAGATAAGTACATGGGAGACACTACAATTACAGGTCATAATAAGGTGACATAATCATCACTCATTGGCCTGAGAGGCGGCTGTATTTTTCTTTGGCAGGATGACATGTTTATTGTTGACTTGTTCTTTCGTTTTCCACATCCAAAATTTGCCCAGGCAGCACTGAGCTGTCCAAACAACAGCAACTGATGATTACTTTAGAGCAACCTTAAGTGAGAGGTACTGTATTACGTGTAAATTAATTAAGTGTAAACAGGAAATAAAGAAATGCAGGGAGCAAGAATGAGAGTTGAGGACGGTGTTGTTAAAATCATTATTTAGTAGTGATGCAGTCAGTTTCTATGCTTCATCAATCACCCTCACATAACTCTGTTCTTTCCACCCATTGTTCCCCATTCTCTCAGCTGCATATCCTGTCAAACAACTCTGCTGACAGTCACCTTGATACTTCAGCCCTGTTTACTCTCACTCCTCCACTCACTTATTTTCTTCTGACTCTGGCTCACTCACTTTCACTCACTTTCTATCTGCTGTCTCTCTCTGATTTCCTCCTGCCTTTGTGCGTCTGCCATTTTCAACCCCCTTACATTCTCAACTTCCTCCTAAATCAATATACTTGATTTTCCCTTCCTGTCTGCACTTCTCTGCCCTGAAGCTCTCTGCCTGGTTTATGTGTGGGCTGGGTTAGGGTGTCTGACACCCACAACCGCAGAGTAAGCTAAGGTAAAGTCAAAGGATAAGTAAGAAAGGGTGAATGGAAGAGGAGGGTGATAAGAGTGAGAGAGAATGGAGAACTAGGATGTTTTTGTTTTAAAAACAGATTGCATGAGACAACGATGATGTGTTGTAAAAAAGGTATTGCGTGATGATATGTGTGCGAGAGAGCACAAGTAGATAAAAGGGAAATCGTCGCTTTCCTCATCGCTATCTCTCTCCTGTTGTCAGACGTCTTTCCCCTTCTGTTAACCTTCTCAAAATCAATGTCCATCAAATATTGGTGCCATATTGGATACATTAGAGACAAATGCATAAGTTGTCTATAACGGATGTGTGCATCCGCTATTGTTATGTAAGGTATATGCCCAAGTATGGAAAGAGGTATGGGTGAGCGGACTAAAGGCAGAGGAGGAGGTGAAGAAGAAAAAGAAGAAAAGATGGCGAGGAGAGAATGTTATTGTAATTAGAAATAACTTTGTTCTGAGTGTGTTTTACATTTGCAGACTATCTGCTGTGGGTAGACTATTTCAGATCTGAACCTAAGAATTCACAATTTATTTAGAGCACTTACAGACCATGAAAAACACCCATAATGTTGAGGCTGATTTACATGTAAAAGTATGTGCAGAAGGACACAGCAGGCTGGCCTTTTTGGGCAGTAAAGTGAAGTGTGACCCCAGCCTAAAACTATTCCAGTAATGTTGATTGTGGGAGGGGAATACAGGACAAGCTAAAACTCCCATGCTAACACACACACAAACACAGAAAACGAAGGTTTTGATTGACTGCTGGTAATTGCGGCTGACTACTTCACAGAGGGGATGTCTGGTCTGACACAGTGAGAGGACAAAAGGTTAAATGACAGCATCTTCACTTTCTTTCCCGCTCTGCGGTCCTCTCTGCACCACCCCGCTGCTCTTTCTCCATTTTGTTAAATGCTCATGTCTGTTTCTTTCCCTGACTCTCGATCTGTCCCTTAAAGCTTGCGTCCTCCCTCTGTCTCCTCTCTTCCTCTCACATTCTCTCCCCGTCTGTCTCTCTGTTGGACAAGCTTATTAGCTGGATTTCTGTCTGCATCGCCAGGAGGGGGCCAATGAGCAACCGCCAGTGGACGGCTACCTGAGTATCTAGTGGAAACAGAGACAAGAGGCAAGGGCAGACGTACCATAATAAAATGCTATGCTGATAAGAGTCAGTGGAGCAAAGAATGAGTTTGCTTATCGAATGTTGAAACAATCTATTTCCTGCATCTAGAAAAGAAACCTGTACTCAGACATCCCCACACATACTAAAATAATGAGGGAATCCATTGTCCTACTGAGAGGTGGGGAGGGGGGGGTTGTTGCTAGGCAACCTCTATTTCTAAGGTGAACAAGGCAGTGCTGAGGGAGAATTGTGAGAGACAGACAGAAAGCATGACAGAGTGAGGGAGAGGGGGAGATAATGAGTGCCTGAAGCCAGAGGAGTTGACCGCAGGAAACTAATCATTCAAATCACATGCAAATGAAGACACACATGCTTTAACACACATACACCCAAACAAGCACTTTTATCCTCTCTTCTGTCCATCTTCTTCACTCTCTCCACCTCATCCTCTCATGTGCATATGTATGATGAGGATATTAGGGCTACAAAACAAGAGCAAGACCAAGAGCTGGATGGGTAACGTATTAGAATGTTTTTCGTTAAGCTACAGGAGGATTTTCACCGCCGAGAGCATTTCTCAGAATGTCTGTATGGATGTGAGCGTATGAATGTGCATGTAAAAGGATCAGTATCAGAAGACAATAGAAATCAGAAAGTCTTTCACATTGTTGGCAGCAGGCATTGCTTGGTTTCTAGACATCGCTCAACTAATGCTTTAGAGGAGTATGCTGACGCAGCCTTCTCCTGGGAAATGTATCTTGGTTTTGTGTGTTCTGACAAATCTGCAGCGCGCTATATATACAGTGGCTGTCAAATAAGGCGAAAATAATTTCATGGTAAGGAAGCAGTGGTTCATGCCCCACCGTGTTTAGAAATATTAACACTTTGCAAATGTCTCCCCTCAAGTCTAAATGCTGGTGATATATCTGCTCATATAGCCCTTTAGCGCAAAGGAAGTTTCTGTTTCAAGGGATCAAAAGATATGTTATTTTAACTCAAAGAAATTGAATTTCATTGCCTCAAAAAGTAAAATCTTTAAATATACTTAGAGAGTAGCATTTTAAGTAGTATAGACGAGCAACTATTTCCTTAAGATGGAAATGGGACCTTCTGTTGGTTTGGAAGTGTTCTGAGAGTGAAATCTTGCCTGTTAAAGAAGTCTGATCTCAAATCATTTAGGGCTGCTTGCTGGGTAGAAATGCTAGTGGCATAAATAAGAAGCAGTACACACTGACGAACGGCTACACAACCTATTGCTGAGGGCTTATATACATGACTTTGCTGTCTCTAAGTTATGAGATCCATGATTATTATGCAGCATTCCACAAATCTCAAAACAGGAAGAAAGCATGCCCGAAAGAAAGAGAGAAAGAGTGAGAAAGAAACACTGAAACATCTGCTAATAACTACAACAGGAATATGGAAAGTGAAACCAAATGTGGCCTGCAGCACATGTGAGTTTTTATTCATCTTAAGGATGAATAAAAGTGAAATCAGCAGGTCTCATTTTTGCAAGCACCTAGCCTGAGTTGGCTGCACATACTGTTATAGTAGATACACCAACAAGTATTGTTTTAAAATATTACATAAATGTTTACTATTATTCTTTTCACAATTACAAGATATGATAGTGTTGTACAGTAACACAGATCTGTAAGGGTTCTATTTATCTATTTATAATATGTTACTTTTACAGTTCCACAGTGACTGGATGAAATAGAAGATAAAATGCATCTATCTGAGTTTGTGTAACAATTTATCCCACCATTTACAGTGAAACACACAAAAATATTGTATGAAATTAAATTTTGACATTTTCATTTCGCATCTTAAAAAAGGTCAAATGATCAGTTCTGCTTTTTGCTTGACGCCACATGAGCAGCAGACTCAACTCTACAAAGCAAAGTGACAGTTATGGTTAGGCTGAACTATTGCTCAAGACTTTGAACATTTCAACATCATGTTTTGTTTTCTCTCCTCTGAGGTGTTTGGCTTCTCGCATACATACTCTTGATTATGGCTCGTTGCCTGAAACAAAAAAAGTCCTTAAGCATTAATTTAACAGTTTAAGCAATTTAAGTTTAATCTGTATCAAATGTACTGAAGAGCCAAGCTTACCTGCAAACATTGAGCACAACTCTAAGAGTGATGTACTGATATTTGTTTGATATTTCACATTTCCCTTTCCCTCATCAATAAGTACAATAGTGCCGTACTGTAGTAAATGCACTCTCCTGTTTATGAGACAGGCGCTTTAACCAACTATGCAACAGCGCGATGGCAATATTGAATCATCATACATGTATTGCTTTTAGTGCTCCTGAAAACAGAATACAAAAAGTATGATCCACAACAACTCAAACAAGATGTTTTGGGCCTACGTGTTTCGTCTCCGGCATAGACCGTATGTAAGCACAGGGCCAAACTTAAAAATCAAAGCACAAGTAAAATAAAGGTAGGTAGTTATCACAATGATACCAAATAAGTTGGGTTTTAATTAGTTATTTGATGCTATAAAAACAGGGTCTCACGTCATGGTCAGCAACGCGTGCTCACAACGGGTTCAGGCGGGTGTATGAACGGGGCCTCGATACCAACGGCTCCACCGCAGATCACAAACGTTTATCCACATAAATTCCTAAATATTATAAAGTACTTATTGTAGTACTGCACTGTAGAAAAGGCACTGCTGGGACTTGAACACAGACTCGCCTGTTTACTAGACAGGCACTTTAACCAACTAAGCCACAGCACCATATGAATAGCTTTTGTAAGTCAGGGTAGTTATTCAGAGAGTTGAGACTTGTCAGACTTACCTGTGCGTAGTCCCTCTCCAGCTGTCCCTTCTTCAGACTGTAGCTTCTATACAGAGAGAAGGAGACAGAGATTTGTTTAACTGTAGAGACATAAACTTATTAAAGACAGAGGTTAGAATATATTAAATCTGATGTTTTCCATTAATAGCTTCTGTAATGTAATGAAAAAAAGGCCTAAGTGTAACGCTATGTTTGGTCTCCTCAGACATCTCAGGAGTGCACTCAGTGACCTCAAAAATATGCAAAAGAGAAGAGAGACCGTTTATGGCCTGACAGATCTTTCTAACAAAAGAAAAAGCTTTCCAGTTCCCCTACAAACTTTCCCTTTGCCCCTCTCAACTACACAGAACATCCTGGACAGTGAAAGTGGAAGCTCTTATCACAGTCCAGGAATGTGCAGAATGAAAAGCATAACATTAGGTATATGATTACACAGACAGATAAATGTACCGGCACTGTTTGCTGAATGAAGAAAGCAGCATGTGTACGGGACATGACCTCACCAGGTGCACAAACATTGTATCTGCATATTTTGACATAAATCTGACATAAATCGGACTAGTTATTATCAAATATCTCACTCATCACTGTGTACTAAAGCTAGTTGTGTAGTATTATTGTGTAGCTAATTATTGATAGGCCATGGGTAAATAATGAACTTGGACAGACTGCCTTCCAGGACTTGGAATGAATTTTAAAGGATTCTAAAACTTGAGCCTCTCATCTCATTGGGTTTATTCTCTGTGTCTGTGATGGTTTCTGATGCTGTTGTAAGTGTGTGCTTTTGTGTGACTGGCTATGTTTGTTTTGTGTCTCCTCTCAGTCTCAGATCTTGATCTCAGTGAGATCACATTAAGGATTTAACAAATAAGAGTTTCGTAAAAAGCAACGCATTTCAATGATTCACCATAAGCTAATTGCCTTTCAGACAGAAATAAAGCTTTTTGTAGTGATACAAGCGCAGTCATGCTGGACTGTGGTAAAGGCACTGATGGGATTTGAACCCAGGATCTCCTGTTTACTAGACAGGCACATGAACCAATGAAATGAAATAAAAAAATTAACCAATATGTTGCATTGATTCACCAGGAACTAATTTATTTGATGTTAAAAAGCATTTAAGAAATTGAGGAAAATGAAGTAAGTGCACCAAGTACTAGGCTTTCTGGCCAGTCTTATTGAATGTTGAAGATTTAATGTTGTTGGATGACTCATCAGCATAAAACAGTGATTTGATTAACATCTCAGTGCAACACTACAGGATTTACTGACCATTTTCATTAACGGTTAGCACTTATGAGCCATGTTAAAATGACTTTTTATAACTTTTTCTTTGCAAACACAAACAGGAACATGTATCAATAGGAACAATTTGTGTGTTCCACTATAAATGAAATGCTTTTTTATTGTAATACTAAATGTTATTGTACCATCAACTCACCAAACCAATGCTGCTTAAACTTCACACAACAGACTGTGTGAGGGAACTTAACAGCTACAATCAAGCATTGGGAAACAGTGGGGGGAAACGCGGAGAGGAAGACAACACTTACTGTAAGCGTAGACAGCATAATTACTGCCAAATCTCTCTATGCTAATTACAGCCCAAATAAATAGGGCAGTGCTCTTTGTCAAACGGCTCCCAAGGCATCTTTTTGTGTTAAACCTGCTGTGTTTTGTCTGCTTTCTAAGCAGAGGCTGCTGTCGATTTCTTGGGTTTAATAGCTAAAAGTGAAATTCTTAATGACTGAACCAGTCTTCAAAAATCCTGCACAGAGAGGCGCATGCAAGACTGAAATAATTCCTACTGTCAGTGATCTACTGCAAGCAGCTGGAGCACGTGTTTCGTGTTTAACTCCAGCCCCATGCATGTCAGTTGAAATACCACATGCTCCCTCCCCTGAACAGACACCCCCACCCCCACCCTTCAGTACTGAGCCGCTGTGGATTCCTGTGTAGAGCGCATGCTCATGCAGCCCTGCAGGCCTCGTTGGCGCAGTAGGCAGCGCGTCAGTCTCATAATCTGAAGGTCGTGAGTTCGAGCCTCACACGGGGCAAGTTGTTTTTTGACGTTTTTGAAATCCACAGACTTGATGATCACAGACGCGTATGTGAGAACCATGTCCTCATTCAGGGCACTGAGGCTCTCCTTCTTCTCGCGGTCAGACAGATGTGAGTGCTCAGTTCCAAACTAAAATAGACTGGCAGTGACAGCCGTTTTTTTTTTTTCTTCGTGTCAGAATTGACATGCTGCATTACAAAGCCCTGACAAACACAATGTATGGAGCCTCCAGTGTGCAACAGAGACTATTTCAGAGATTATCATTAATTGATGTATATACAAACATTCATTAAATTAATGCACTGCACCTTCTTTCAGCTTAGAACAGATCATGTATCAGCCTTCATGAGCCTCCAATGTCGTCTTTTTTCAACCGAACAAAAATTATATACATACAACAAAAAGGACCAATGAGCAGCTCAGCTATGCCACATCTGTACCCGTTCAGTGAGAAAAAAGAGAAAGGGCCATCCAGGCCAAGCTGTGTGAAGAAATGATCGCAACTAAAATACTGGAAATGATTATTATTTGTTGTTCTAAAAATAGATCTACTGAATCAACAGCATTATTCTCAAGTCGGTAAGTAGTCTGTGATCCTGAGTTGTCCTGCATGTGTATTTTCATTGCAAGGATAAATAAAGGTCGTACATTGTCATTACAAAGCACGTCCTGCAGGGAAACCAACACTAAAGTAGACTGCAACAGAGATGTATTTAGTTTCTAAAAGCACCGCTATAGTAAATTCAGAATGAGTTCTGAGGATCTCCTATTTAATAGACAGGAACTGTGACAAAACTAAGCCACAGCCATGCTATATCACAAATTGAAAAAAGATTCACCAATTACAACATTTCATATCAGTCAAGACACCAAATGCAGAAAAGGCATGGGATTCGAACACCGGATCTCTGTTTACTAGACAGGCGCTTTAACCAACTAAGAGACAGCGCCCCATGGCCTGTATTTGCTCCTCTTCAGGCTTTCTGAACTCTGCTTTCTTGCCCTCTCTTTCTCCACTACTCCGTCTCTCCTCCCTCACCCCCCCATCCCCTCTCTCTACCCCACCACTGTGTCTGTCCATCATGTGTGTATTCTTGCAAGTGGGTGCATGGTGCATGGGTCAAAATGCAGTGTCAGCATCAGCTGTGCATGAAGATGAACTGGAGAAGGAAAACGCCCAGATGAGTGTGTGTCTGACAGGAAATACTTAAGTGCTTGAGAGTGGACACTAAGTGTGTGTACTGTATGTGTGTGTGTGTAACAGGCAGAGAGAGGGAATGATCAAACGTGGGAAAACAGCTGAGATCAATGGTTTACAGTACACAGCCTGAGATCAGTGACAACAGGATAAGCAACATGAGTCACAGACAGAGACGGAGGAGGAGGAGGGTGGTCATGTTTTCACACTGCGTGATCACCACAAGACGTATTAGAGCATATTCTCTGCAGTTGTTTCCTCTCCAAGACCAAGCAGACTTACTATAAATTCATTCCTTAAGGCTGGGTCTGTGTGCTAGCATTAGCTTTATACAAACCCACCCCACCAGCGCTCTTCCCGCACAAATTTGCTGAAGCCTTAAAAACTCTGGAAAGCACTGCTAGATAATTATTAAACCCCTGATGGTGTGGAGGTAAACTAAACTAAAACTACAGGATCACGTTTTGATTTTCTGTCATTCCCGTTGTAAAAACCCCAGAGATCTGACATAATTGTGAAAGCTTCTACTGAGGCTCATTAAGGACACGATCACTTAAAATTTTCAAAACAGTGCAAGATACATTTTACTGACAGCTCTCTCTCTCTGACCTGTTCAGTTCTGCACAAAACAGTACAGCCTCTTCGTAGCCTTGAAAAATCCATTATTAGTGCTACATCGGGCTAAAAATTGGAGTGTTAATAATAGTAGTTTATTAAGTAAGCCCCCAAATTCCTATATGTTTCAAAGACTTTGTGCAATAACCGACCCTGTGCTTGCAAAGAACTTCATTGTTTGTCTGGTTTTTGTTCAGTAACAGAAACATGTATATTAACTGCAAATCACTGTTGTTGTTTCAGTCATACAGTCAGTACTTGCTAAAGGCACAGTAGGCAAATTGTGCATCAGCTATCTGCTTAGGATGTAACACATTTATATATATTTTCCTCTTAAAAGAAATAAATAAAGGTTCAGCAGTTCATGGTTGAAGAATCACATTTGCCTAATTTTGAGACAGAAAGAATTCGGTCATCTTCTCTGTCATCTCAGCCTCACCCCCCTGGGTCTAGTATTACCTGTTGTTTTGAATAACAGCAGAGGTTGTCAGTGCTGTAATTTCGCCAAATTACATTGGGAGGGTGTTGAATCAGCATTGCATTAATTCCACCCCCCCCCAAATGACTCCATGTTCTGTTCCTCCCCTCCTCTTCCTAAATTATGGAGGCTGCAGTGAAAAGCATTAATGAGAACTCTGATAGCATTTTGGGTTCAAACGGGGGAGGCTAATCTAGCTCCTCAGCATGGAGACCCATTAGCTTTTAATGATATCTGCAGATAATTCCTCGGATTTGGTCAATAAATTTGAGGGAAACACAAATTTAATCAATCCCAATATGCGAATGTGCTGCACAAAACGCAGGGGCTGAATTCCCAAACTAAATCCCTGTTCTAGTCCAGTCCAGCCTAGTTTAGTCCAGAGCATCAGCTATAAAAACTGGCACTTTCGTCTTTGCTTTTCTCACTACTGTCTCCACAATTGATGATGCTCTCTGTAGACTCTTCATGAAGCACTCTGTCTAGACTATGGCACGTTTGAAGATCATGCATTTGATAAAAGTAGGTTCTTATTCAGCAAAACGAAGGGAAAGCCAGGTCAATGTTACCAAATGTGTATGAGGTGAATACAACAAGTATGTATAAGACTTTTTTTGGTTTGCACTGGGTGTGTGTGTGTGCATGTAGCTGTAGCTGCAGACATAAGGGTATAGGGGATTTAGCTGGATTGAGGACACCAAGTTGACTCAGGGTACACCAACTAGTCATCGTTTTATCTCTCTCTCTCTTATCCTCTGTCCTAAAACTAGTCCAGCTAAAATGCAGTCCCAGAGGATTAAATACACTGCCCTTTTTCTTTTTTTTCCCCTTTTTACAACACATAGGCTGAATGCACTATAGCTAGCAACATGTGTATGAGCATGTGTGCGTTGATTAAAGCCAGCCTGTGGATTCATTAGAGTAAATAACCTTGGGTATTTAAGAGTTAAAATCTACTATAGGCTTTGCGCAGGAAAATGTGTATCTGTCTCACAGTGTATGCGTTTCATTATATGGCCACACTTTCCTTGTCCTGTAGGTTTCAGCTATTTTCAAGATGATTTGTGTCCAGCCGATTGACCGACTCATCATTTCAGCCATTTTCAGCTCTTCTGTCACATTAAGTTGTGACAGAAGAGTGACATTAGAAATCCCATCAGAACTGCTGCAGTTCAACAGTCAAAAGGGTCATCCTCCCCAACAGGGTTTGTCTAGGCAGGCATCACTACTGCTTCTCAAGGAAGAGATAAACTTTATCAACATACACACCAACTCTGAGGCCCACATGTCATACATCTACTGCATCGATAAAGGACCACGGTTCTACTATGACGTTTCCGGATTAACTAAGTCTCCATAAAGCTTCGTGGGCAAAAAATGAAAATAAACACATAGAGCACTTTCTTCCTGTAGACTTCTTTGCAGGTAAACGATTTTTGCCCATTGAAGTCATTTCAGTGGTATTGGTGAAGACAGTTGACAGTTTGGCCAGCTGCGGCCTTCTAGCACATCAGGTACTACGCTGCTGAAAAACAACAGCTGGTTCCGAGTAACGGTGGTCAAAGTCGGCCATCTTACTTCTGATCTGCATGTCATATAACGCTAGCCTGTCTGACCTTTAATGACAACCGTACAAACATATCTATCTCTAAGTCAGATGAGTGCCACATCACTGCTCAAGAGAACAAATTGACAAAAAGCAGATGCTTGTTGCTGTAGGGTGTCGAGTCCAGGTTTCCCAACCGAAAGGCTGTCTCGCTAATCACCGCACCACCCTGCGGTTTCTGATTTTACCACCATGAGAATGTGTCATCAGAAACAATTACAAAACACTAAAAGGCTAGAGGAATGTACTGAGCAAACACCGCAGGAAGAGTCTTTCAACCATGAGGATGACAAAGCCATGTTGTAGGTCTTTACCCAGTGGCATGTAGCGCCATCCCTCACTGACTGAAAGAACTTACACATTGTGGTTGCATATGCTAAACTGGCTTTCCCTCTCTCCCACAAGTGACACCAGGGCCTTGTTCACTCTCCAAAACCCAGCAGCAACAACGCAATCTGTTCTCAAACAGCTGGAACTGCCCCCAAGAGGGAAAGGGGGAGAAGGAGAGAGCGAAGTCTCGGAGAGAAGAGGGAGAGAATGCGTGAAAATGAGAAACAGAGCGAAACACAGGGAAAGAGGCAGAGAAGCAGAGAGTATTAGACAGTTTGATGTCATAAATAATCAATTCTTAGTCAACACAGAAAATGAGTGTGTGTGAAGGAACCAGGGTTTCCTCCCATTGCCAAATCCAAAAGGGAAAGCTGCCAGACTCACACGCATCATGAGTAAACCGAGCTGAGCCCAAATGAGAAACGAGAGATATGGAGGCAGACGAAAAGATTGTCGGAGCAAAAGAGACAGAAACAACACGGGACCAAGGGAGAAGGGAAAAAGATGACAGAGAGAGATAGAGAATTAAATTTGGAAGAGAGGAAGAAAGAAACAGAGTTAAGAGAGCAGGAAGAGGGCAGCAGGAAATTCCTTCGTCACTTTCCCGACCCTTTGTCAAAAAAACGGAATATGACAATACTCCTCCTCCTCATTTTCTTTCCCATGCCACTCCTCCATCAGTCATTAGTTGTTTCCTTCCCTCTCTCTCTCTCTCTTCGTGCATGCTGTGTCCATGTGTGCCTGACGTGCACATCACAGTGAGCAACGATGACTAGATCTAAAATCATCCGGCGGTTGGTATTCCTCCGTTCTTTTGCGATGGATGAGAACAGGATTGTGTTGGTACACGCATGTGTGTCACGGACCGTGTTCATACCTCATGTCCTCCAGCAGGTCGCATTCGGTCTGGTGTTTAAAGTGCAGTCTTGTCATCTGCTCTGTGTGTGTGTTTTTCAGCTCCTGTGTCACTTTGACCTGGAGGAAACAAAAAGGCACGTCAAGCAAAGGGTTTTTCATTTAGTCAGCCGCCTGCTGTGCACGTGCGTTATTTCTTTTGAGGCTCACATTCACCTACGGAAAACCCAACTCCACAACAGATCATTTATCCCTTCCATATTGATAATATCAAATAGGTTGGTTACCATACTAGAGCTAAAATATGGTCTTTGCCTGGTCGTAAAAGAGTCCAGTGAGCTATGAATGCCTCTACCTGCCTGAAAGTCACATACACATTAATAATTGATAATGAGTTTTTTCTCAGTGGCCATATCATCCACCCCCAGTTACAGTAAATGTTGCATAAAATCGCCAAACATCACACATTAGCATGACAAATACAGTAGCAAGTTGCAGCTGGACTGTAACTAACAATTATATACTTTATTAATTTGTAGATTATTTTTTCAACAGGTTTTGAGCCAAAGGTGACATCTTCAAATTGTCATTTTTCAACCAAGAAACAGTCCACAAGTTAAATCTATTCAATTTAAACTGATATGCAACACAAAAAGCACCAAAATCCTCTCATTTGATCCACTAATCAATCAATTGGCCCATTGTTTGAGCTCTATTGACACTGATTCAAAAATATGTCTGGTTTTAGTCAGTATTGCAAACATTTACTTTCATCCCCCCAAAGTTCACTGAGTCCACTGAGAAAAGCATAAAGCACATTCACGCTTTTCTCCAGGTGCACTGATAAGGTGAATACAGGTTAAAACCTAAACCATAGTTCTGTTGTGATTTATTTCATTGAATCCACATCTGCCACAAAGGAGTTGATGGAGGAAAAGACAGAAAAAGTCACAGTAGGACTTCTTTGCTCTGAGATGTAGACTGTGCAAAGGGGACTACAACTCTGTAGCCTCTGTTCTGAATGTTGCGTTTCGTAGTATATTACTATCAAAGAATCTGGCACCTGAGTCACTGTGGTCTATACATGCACACAAATAATTGAAGCCCCATCAAACAATCTATCTGCCAATTACCTGACATCTATCTCAACTGTGCTCAGCTCTAGAGGCGCCTGAAAGGAACACACACATGCACACACTCCCATTAGTAATTAATCAACGTAACAATCAGTGTCCGGGTTTTGTCAGACGTTTGGAGAGGCTGGAGGAGGCTTTTCGCCAATATAGGTGACTGAAGACACCCTTAACAGCCCACAACTGCATCTGGGAACAGACAGACTCCTTGTGCATTGGGAAAAGATGCTAATTGTATCACTTTGTGCACAAATTAATTTGGGTGGTCAGACCAGGGGCTACAATAACCTGTACTCATTCCCAGTCTTCTGCAAAACGCTAACAAAGCTAGAGAGCTCACCATGCACACACACACTGTGATAGTCATTGTGTATTGTTGGGTGAATTCCATCAGCTATTCACCAGAGTAACAGTGGGCAAATTCATGACTGTTCTAGACAAAACAAATCAACAACATCAATCAACACACACACACACACACACACACACACACACACACACACACACACACACACACTGTGTGGTATCTGCTCTCTTCTCTCTGCAGTAGGCAGATAAGTGC
>JAVQJF010002198.1:0-22060 GCA_036023855.1 Gadopsis marmoratus
AATTCAGATTTGTGCATTTTCTGCAGTGTTTTGCACAGCTATCCAGTTTAGCGACAGCTTTTCAGCTTTTCAGCATTCACACGCATTTTCTGCAGGAAATGCAATTTTTCTAGTTTAATTTAGAAACTAAAGACGCTATATGTCACAGTGAAAATATTAGCACAGGCAAGGCAAAGCTGGCAAAAAGTCTGGCTGCGGAACTGACAGAGATCCCTCTGTTCACAGCAAACAAAAAAACTTGCAGTTAATCTATTTTCTTTAGGACTGCTATTGTGAGAAAACCAGAAAATGATCCGTCAACAAACTCTGTGGAGAGAAAGTTAATGTGGGACAACACTGACAGATAATGAGGGGACAACAATCAGGAAAGGACTTTGCCCAAAGAGTTTTCACAAAATTCTGCATATATTTGAATATCTGCCATTGTCTGTCTGAGCTCCTTGTTTGCTAAAAAGGCCAAAATAAGGAACTCAGAGTCCGCTGAAACGCGACATGAAATAGTGCAGGAGTGGCGTTTTGCTTCATTGATTGGAGAAATAATGATACATGATTATGTTCAGACAGGGAGCTGGCTGTTAGCTGGTACTTAAGGGCACAGAGCACTGCTGGGCTTTTCACAAACCGCTGTCAGCGTGTTGTTCTGTGCGGCACTGATTGATTAAAAATGAATTGGTGTTGGTTTGGGGAGCTCGCCGTGTTTGTCTGGAACTGCTCCTGAGTCGACTTTTCTCATGAAGCTGTCAGCGTCACCCACAGCTTCAGGCTGGGGAGCGGCAGCAAACACCGGATGCACTCCCTCTGACTCCCGATCTTCGCAGCTAATCAGTGGAAAGCTGTCAGTTATTTTATAGGAGCTTGTATAATGGGGGATTTCAGCAGGAGATTTCAGGATTGCAGGTGATCTAATGTGCAAATGAGTGGAAGTTGGCTTGTGAAATAAAGAGTGCTCGTCCGGAGAGTGAGGCAACACGCAGCAAAAACCAGGCTAATTAAGAACAATTCCATTTTAGTGGGCACAGACAGTTTCAGCAGAAGTCTTTTTTCCTTCAGAATTATTCACAGGAGGCATTATTGATGATTCGCCACATTCTGCAATTTTCCCACCATTCTCCTCCTCCATTATTCATCCACCTCTACTTTTTAATCTCCTGTGAGCTGACTCAGAACTCCACTTCCATTTGCTCCTCTATGCTCATGTCTGTAGCATTGATTAAATGGACCCCGGTGGGCTGGGGATTACATCGGGGTCTATTTGAAATGGCATTTCTACAGTGTTTTTCTATTACTGAGCATACTATTCGAATTTAGATAAACTGGGTCCGGATAAGCTATGTTGATTTCTGAGTTTATTTGCCTGGCTCACATGGGGTCCATTTGCTGCAATTTAACAATTACTGGCTTTGGCGTATTTGCTAATTTTCTACGTTCACATCCCTCACCAGCCTAGAGCACAGTCAACTGGGCTCCCACTGGAAGGCAGAGTGAATAGTGGAGGCAGAAAATTAATACAATTGTTTTTCATCAGTTGTGATGGAGCAGGGACAAGATCAAACGGGACCGAGACAAATTAGATAACAGAGGACGAAGAGTGAAAGCTGTATCTGTCTTAAAAAACATATGTGGTTGATAAACGGCTGGCCTCTGCATAGCTTTAAATGGAGAGACGATTTCACTCTGAAGCCACAGCAGGTCAGAAGTAGGCCTACCCTGTGCGAGCGTGTGGTCATTAGAGGTGTGTCAGATCACTCTTTCTACTCACTGAATGCAAATGTGTTCATGCAAGTGCCTCCATCGTGTAATTAATTTTCTGGTCATGCTGCATTTCTGAGTCTTGTGCATACAGATGTTGAGAAACGTGACATTCAGAGCTTTTTCTACATCTATTATTAACACACGCTAATGATCAGTAGCAAGAAAATCTGAAGGCTTTTGACCTCTTCATCATATGTGATTTTGTGGACCCCCCTGTGTGTCCCAGCTTGGTTTGGCAGTCATTTCAGCTAAAAGGGCCACATTGTAACAGAGTATGTCCTCACCCTGCACAACCTGGGAAATGATTTGAGTCAGGCGGCAGCATCCTCCACTCCCTGTTCTACTCAAGCACAAATATTATCACGCAGGCTGAGCAGATTGCTGCAGAGGCTGCTCATGTGTTCCCCGAGGCTAAATTCAACCAGTACAAGGCATCCTGTGATCTCTCCGGTTAGAACATAGGACACCTGATGAGCAAGTTAACCCCAAAAATAAAAGCTAGAAAATTGCATTTCCTGCACAAAATGCGTGTGAATGCAGACAGCTGAAATGACTGCTGAAAGCATTGTTGGAAATGCAGAAATGGGAAATGAACTGCCTAGAAAAAAATTTATCTGAAAGCTTATATGCGTTGACTGCACTGCTGGAAGCTGAAATGTAAAATGGGCAGAATTAGAATCAGCGCCACACATTCATCGACCTGATGAATGTAAAATCCAATATTCACTCTCCTTTTAGCTCTATTTTTGTCTCCACCAGCTCCGCAGGGAAATATCTGTCTCTTTCAGCTGCTAAATGCTCCGCTGTGTTCCCCAGCTGTCTTTCGGCTGTTTGCTGCTGAGCAGGTACTGTACAGGCCGAAAACAACACTATGAGAGCTGTGTGTAATGGAAGAAGTATTGTAAACTGCTCTGTGTTTGTCCCACTCTTTGTTGTTACATGTCAAATGTAAAAGTACTGCCTGAGTGTTCTGTGACTACAGACGGTGTGTTCTTTAGAAAACATTGATTAGGGTTAGAAAGCTACAAGAAACAGACTCCAGTGAATGGATGAATGATTTATCTATTTGCAATAATTGTGTGACAGCCCCTCCCTTACATTCATACTTACTGTGTAGAAGAAGCAGACACAGAGAGTTTTATTTGGGATTTGCTGTGGAGACTGAGCTCTGTATGCTTGGAGTCCATTTGCAAATGTCTTGAATAAACATACAGAAAGACAGTTCTTTTATTGGTACAGATTTCCACCATAGGTCCACGTGAACCAAGAAAGTAAATTGTTGAGCCTGAAACTCACCATAACTCTGTAAAGCTGAGGTGAGCTGGTGATAATTCTGTGCAGGTTCATCACTATGAGCAACACCGTTCACATTGTCATGTTGTTTTCAGCTTGTCATTTGATACATTGTTGTTATAAAAGCACTGATTATAACCACTTTTAAATTAAAATAATTACACGATAGAATACCTCTGTAATTTGTATTATTGTATCCTACATTATTAGATATTATTATTGATGTGAGCAACATTTACTGTTGAAGTAGAGATGATTTTATAGCTGCGCTAAAAAAACTTATAACAGTTAATAATAAATAAATTAGCTGCGTAATGTGAAAAGTGTCTCATGGTAGTTCTGAACCTACTGAGCATTCCCACTGGCTCTCCAGCTTTAATGAGGTTTTCAGCCTCTTTTGGCCTTAGTTTTGGTTTTCTGACACATTTACTGTGTGGTTCATTCGGTGGGTCTCCAACAGCATGCAGCTGTTTTCAGCAAACAAGCGCTGATCAATCTGCTTCCTGCCGTGGCAACAAACAGCACACTAAGTTAGAGGCTAGCTAGAAAACATACTCTAGCATTTACCAGACATTTCACTCAAGAGTTGACCAAAGCACAACTAAAAAGAGGGTGAATTTTAGACTTAGAATCATCAGGTGGACACAAACATGAGTCCGATTATCACGGCTCCACCATGCTCGGTGTTGTCCCTGGTGTGTCTGGGGTTTTCTGCTCCCTCTTGTGTCTTGTGCTGTCTGTCTCTGTGTGTGTGTGTGTGTGTGTGTGTGTGTGTGTATATGGAGGGTGTGGCTGTCATCTACACTTCACCTGCCCCGAGGCTGCAATCAGTCAGCACACCTGTCATTCATCGGCTCATCATCCTGCAGTATTTCTACTCTGGCTCTACCACCCACTCATTGCAAGAGCCTTGCTTCAGATTCTATGGTAGCAAGCTTTTCGGCCTCAGCAATACCGCTAGTGTTTGCAAGGTGTGTTTCAATCTTTTTGCGTTTGCTCTAATCCTGTTCTCCTGTGCTTCAGGTCCATGCCTGCCTACACACCCCAGCCTGCCACCGGATCTTCCCCCACTCATCGGGCTCCCCTGCCACCTCCCCCTTCTATTGCTCAAATAAACCAAATTGCCTTTTCATCTGCTCCAGTGTTCGTGTCCTGCATTTGGGTCCCACTTGTCAGCATGTCACACCAATGGGATTATACTGTTGCTCTATATCTGCCAGATTAGTAAAAAGGCAGCTGTTTGCTAACATGTTAACTACAGCTACCACTTTATGATAATCACCATCTGTATGAGAATATAATAAATAAACTCAACATAATATTTATTTATTTTTACAACACTTTCTCTTTTTCTGTCTTTGCCTTTCATGAAACCAAACCAGGAATAATCTGTTCTGTCTTCCAAAACTCACAAACACACTGTGTGTGTGTGTGTGTGTGTGTGTGGGTGTGGGGTCATGTATTGCAGGGGTCATCAACTACATTTGTCCAAAGGCCAGAATTTTTCAAAGCACACAATGTGAGGGCTGGACTATATATATACATACATACATATATACTAGTACATATACACCGATCACCCATAACATTATGACCACCTGCCTAATATTGTGTAGGTCCCCCTTTAGCTGCCAAACAGCTCTGACACATCGAGGCCTGGATTCCAGTAGACCTCTGAAGGTGTGCTGTGGTATCTGGCACCAAGACGTTAGCAGCAGATCCTGTAAGTCCTGTAAGTTGCGAGGTGGGGCCTCCATGGATCGGACTTGTTTGTCCAGTACACCCCACAGATGCTTGAATGGATTGATGTCTGGGGAATTTGGAGGACAAGTCAACACCCTGAACTCACTGTCGGGTTCCTCAAACCATTTCTGAACCATTTTTGCAGTGTGGCAGGACGCATTATCCTGCTGAAAGAGGCCACAGCCATTATGGAATACCGTTTCCATGAAGGGGTGTACTTGGTCTGCAACAATGTTTAGGTAAGTGGTACGTGTCAAAGTAACATCCACATGAATGGCAGGACCCAAGGTTTCCCAGCAGATTATTGTCCAAAGCATCACACTGCATCCACCAGCTTGCCTTCTTCCCACAGTGCATCCTGATGCCATGTCTTCCCCAGGTAAGCAACACATGCACCCGGCCATCCACATGATGTAAAAAAAACGCGATCCAGCATTAAGTTTTCAGCGGTTTGAGCTACAGAAGCTCTTCTGTTGGATCAGACCACACGGGCCAGCCTTCGCTCCCCACGTCATCAATGACCCTGTCGCCAGTTCAGCTGTTTTCCTTCCTTGGACCACTTTTGGTAGGTGCAGACCGGGAACACCCCACAACAGCTGCAGTGTTGGAGATGCTCTGACCCCTTAGAATGTAAGCTCTGCTCCCGCCACATGTGTAAGGTGCACACGTTTTTAAACACTGATGGTGATTTGAGTCCAAATATGTGCACATATGCATGATTAAGCCCATGGGCCATGGCATCTCACTCCAGTCAGGTACCCAATGTTGGCAACCCTGTCATGGGCCCTAGCTTGAAGAAAAATAGCAGAGGAGTCAATCTGTGGGTCGAAGGCTCTGTGAGACCTTTTCATAATGAGGTTATTTTATGTTGGAGCGGATTAGCCGGACAGAGCCCCTGGGAGGATTGCAGGCTGCAACAACTTGCATATAGCAGAAGTGACTCCACAGTCAGATTTAAAGGTAGTGGTGATGATGAGCGCTTGTGACTGTCTGCTCCCTCCGAGCCCTCCACTCCTCCTCATCCCTGCGACGGGTGGTGACACAGAGGGAGGAGGGGGAGAGGCCTGGTTGTTACACAAGCCAAAATTTGCGTTGAGGACTCAGTAATTTTATCTGGCATGAGGACACAGGGAATATTACATGATGACGCAACCTGCTGTATGCTTCAGTAGGCGTATTCCTCAGTGGAGGAGCATTCACTCATGGAACGTGAGCTCCTTCTAGTGTCAGAAAGGTGAAATGCAAAAACTCCACAACCGACACAGTAGGTATTCTGAGCAGGTTTTGAGAATGAAGGCCATTCCTGCTGGAAAAATGAAAATGAACTAACAAATAAGTGTACTCAGAAAAGCACATTTGCATACTAAGTCAACATGATTTTTGAGTGTGCTATTAACAATACACGCACAGTGCATTGCACATAATAGAGAACAAAAACAGGAGCTACTCACAGCTGCAAGACTTTAAAAGAAATAGTGGATGGTGATAGAACAGCTCCTGGAAGATCTAATAAAACAATTAAAAGTATAACAGTAAATCTTTGGAACGGGCAGTCGCATATAATTTATCAATGTGTCACACAATGTGCATTATTTTACATTTGTACATACAAACATCATTCATAGTTCCAAACAGCATTATAGCTACCATTTAAGAGATCAAGTTTAGGTTTAGTATTAATGACATAAAGATGGATCTCGGAGTACAGCAATATAACACACGTTGGGTTTTTCAAGGATGATTCTAATTTTAAATTTGTCTGGAATAAAACTAACTGAATTAAAATGAAAAGAGTGTTGTATCTTCCACCAGATTTATATGCCTGCCACCCCAAAATTAATGAAGTATTGAGGGAAAAGCTGGGAAAAACATTTATTTGCTTTATATCTGCATGGTGTATGGGAAGCTACAGCCAGGGGATTTTTAGCTTAGCTTAGCATAAACAGGCTGGGGGAAACAGTAGACCTGGCTGTCTCCTGCAGTCCATGCTGACTGTCTAGTAGAAGGCCACTCACTTATTTAATGTCAGAATTGCTGGTAGGTGGATTTAGTTCATTCTGGACAGGGATGGTTAGCTGCTGTCAGTCTTTATGCTAAGCTAATGGCCGCCTGATTGTAGTTTCATATTTACCGTACAGACATGAGAGTGTTATTGATCTTCTCATCTAACTCTTGGCAAGAAAGCTAATAAGCATTTAGATAAAAACCTATATTTGTGGAAGCCTTAGTACATTTTGTTTGGTGTATATGAAATTTACTTATTAAAATGAAACACAAAGAGTTATTGTTTGATCGATGTCTGCCAGAACATTTGTATTACTTATGCCAGTATAAAATGAAAAAGTACAGTCATTTCTTGTATACTGACAACAAAAACATTATACTGTGTAAATTAGTATATAGTACACACAGTATACCTTTGGCTTTGTGTATGGAATCAAGACACAGTTTCAGTCTGATACAGTCTGACTGACTGTGACGTTGTGGATGGAAGGGCATGTTTTCAGACTCCATCTGACTGAGTTGTGGCTGCTATTCATGTTCAGCTAGCAATGAAAAGACCACATGGGTGACAGAGATAAAATGTGCCACAGGCTCAAAACAAAGTCTCCAGTGTCCCACGAGAAGCGGACACAAAACAAAGCTGTCATGTTGCTGTGATGGCTGTAGTACGTGGAGGATAACATTAGTGCACTTTACCCAGACTGTGGGAAGAAGAGTCAAGGGCTCATTTTGAGGCTCAACACTGGACCGAGCACCGATGGTAAATAGCACAATAGAGCGGCCTATACTATGAAGACGTTTATGTAAGAATTCGAATCGCTGTTGATTTTTCTGTGAACGTCTCAGGTTAACTAATAAATGTGTTGTGTCAGGGGACATAGTATCTGTCACATCATCTTGCATTGAAAGATGGTCTATTTAAAGGTCGTCATGCTCATATCAGCTGCGGTCACGTAGACAATAATGGATTGGGTCAGTCTCTTACATTAAGCGTTTCTATTCTGAATGAGCTATTATTCTGACTATTAGTGGAATATTTGTGTCCATGTAAATGCCTCCTCCGCCTGGATGTCCACTTGATTTAGTTCCTCTCTGTTTGTAAACACAGGCTTCAGCTGTGTCACATAGGGATTATTTTCTATGCCGCTTGCATGTCACGCTGCTGTGAGTCCCATGTAGTTGTTTTACCACAGCTGGGAGCATCTGTAAGAGCATAACCGAACCTGCAAACCAAACTGTGTTCTCAACTCTATTCTGTGAGTGATCTCTGGCAGACCTCTCTGAAGACATTAAGTATGTACCTGCCCTCACAGTGTCTGAAGTGAGTGAATCTCACTGGCAGCTATGTACTCTTCTGTAAACTGCGGTTGAATCTAAAAAAAGCCCATACCCAAGTTTGGAGAAGCAATAGTATGAGAGTGTCACTGCTGCTCTTTCCATGAAGTCAGTGGCAATGACAGACAGTCTAACAACCTCTGCAAAAAGAGGGATAAACATAATCATGGATTACACAGTTTTGAGCTGTCGAAGAGGACAGATAGCTGAACTGCACCACCAGTGTGTCGTGCTGCAGCTTTTTATCTACTTCACTATATACTCTGCACCACTCCGAGGTTACGTTAGGTGATCCTCAAACCTTCCTGTTCACTGTCATGCAGTGCTTTCTGTCTTGAATACAAACACAGTCTTCATTGAAATCTTTCTGCTTAATGAACCGACCACGAGCCCGCCATGCACTTATGTAAATCCTGGGGTGTTGTGCACTGTCAGACTAGCAGTCTATCAGCATGACACAAATACAGAATTTGTACTCTAATATACATGTTCTCGTTGTCGAGAAGTCTTGTAGTTGTTTTTCAGAAGTGTAGGCAGCAGTGTTGTTTTCAGCTTTATAATAACAAGAAGTGTTTGTGATGGGGGTTCAAATTAAGCTTTGAGAGGTTACACAAGTGCAAGTCATTGAATTTTGCCATGTAACCAGAAGTAAGTAAGTATTAAGATTGCATTAGCAGTAAAAATAAATCACAAGTGTTTGTGGCAGTGACCGCACACGCAGCCCATAAAAATGTACGACTGAGGATCTTTTTTTTCTTGCCAGGCCACTGTTAATCAAACCAAATGAAACCACACCGACACACTCCTGATGGAGCAGATTAGCTGAGTTGTGTCATGATGAATAAAAATAAATAATACCTAAAGATGGTGTCATCAAAACTGTAGCATTGGTTGTTGCACATTTACTGATAAAAGTTAAAAGTTTGTGGAGAAATACCTTCACAAAAGTTTTCTAGAAAGCATTACCTGCATTTAAAGCTGCAGGTGTTTAAGAGAAGTGGACGTTTAGGAGGCAAAGAGATGCTATCAAGGTGGAGTATGGGAACTGTAGGATCCAGTGTTTGGAAAAATGTCTGTCACAATTTTTTAAAGGCCAAGGTGGGCATGTTCAGGCTGCTTCTTTTGTCCGACCAACAGTAAGAGAGAAAAACAGAAAATCCTCACTTTGGAGGAGCTGGAACTAGATAATTTTTTGTAGTTTTGCTTCATAATTGACTTAAATGATGAAGCGATTGTCAAAATAGTTGCGGGGTCATTTTATGTCGATGGACTTCATCGACAAATTGTTTCAGTGCTCAACTAGACTGCTGTTGTAATTTGGTGCTGGATCACAATATGGTCCTGGATGGATCTGTGCCCACACTTGCAAACACAAGCAGTACCTTCACTCTAACCATTAACTAACTCTCCTCTGAGGAGCCACTAGTCACAGTGTGACGAAGGACACACTCCTGCAGCCTCTCCAACTGTGTCTCCGTCCACAATGGACACTGTGATGGAGGCGTGATGCTCGGCCTGGACATACTCATGGGAGGGGGCCTTTTTAATAGATTGACTCACTAAAAAGTAGACACACACACACACACACACACACACACTTGCAAATGTATGTTGAAGTTGCAATTAGAGGCATCAAGAGCATGGTCTTAAATGTCAGATTTATTTAGAAGTAACTGCATTAAGTGCTGTACAAATGCCAGCATCTAAGCACCCAGGGTATAAATAAAGACCCTTCATTAGAAGCTGTCAGTTACTAAATAATAAAATAAATGATCCTCCTTCTTTTTTACTTACTTAAAGAGAATGAATCCTGTGAGTGTGTTTCCAAGGTAGCAGTTTTAAGGGTTGATCTTTTCTTTTCAACAAAAAGAAAAAAGTTTCATTTGACAAGGATGCAATTATCTCATTGGGCAGACAATCACTTACTCCTATATTAATAAAATCCCTTGGCAGCCATAAACCATGAAAATATGGTAACTGTAATTGTAGCCCATGAATATGCACAAGTAGAACAGTGGAAAGCCTGCAGGAGCTGTTGGTTGCACACGACCTACGCGGCTCACTTTTTTAGCTCACAGTTTTAAGACTCCGCGTTTTGTTAATTAAATCTGCAAGACTGCTATGAGGGAGCATCCATTCAAATACAAACATATACCGAGGGTTTTTCTTTGGAGACGTGATTCCTTCATGCATCCTCTGCGACCGCAGGCAGGGCCCAAAAAGAGCTGCATTCAATTAAAATAAACCCTCCTGATATCCGTTCTTATGTGATGCTGCAAACAAAACCGTGCTGGCGTGGCGGAAGTGTCACACTGTGAGCCGCCATCCGACGCCTTAATGCTCCTGAGGGTAATATACAGTATTTCAGCCAGAGCAAAAAGCCCGGGCATCGTTATTTGGGACACTTTATTTTAACATCACACTGCTGCTGTACACAACAGGTTTCCGTATCCTTTTCACTTTGTTCTTCGACCACATAGAGAAGGGTTTGTTAGCAAGGCAGCGGCTGCACATCTTCAAGTTTCCTGGAAAAGGCCAACACTGCATGTGATGTAGGGGTAAACCTGTGGCAGTAGGCTGAGGCAGAACAGATAACATAGTTTGTCTTCACATATGTACTTTTTAATGATTTTTTTTGTTTTATTTTAATGCAAAGTTGACACACACATACACACCATGTTGCCATAATCCCGCTGTTACAAAAAAGAAAATCAGTAGCATAATACTCTATAATATCCACCCCTCTCCCTCCCCTAAACCAACGTCTACAAGAACAGTGTTAACAGTCGTACTCTTCACACAACACACAAACTCTGCAATAAACAAAAGGCTAATGATTACAGACATTGCAAAGGGGCTAGGAGAACATACGTAGGAGGGTCGCTATTTTCCAAACAATATATCAGCGCTGTCGATCACTGCATATCTGATTTTTCCAAGTTTTAGAAGAGACATGGCGCCCTCATATATACCCTTAAAGAACAGGTTCACATTCACACAAAATGCCGTGTACAGTACAGTATGTCATTTACATGGATTACTGCATGCTGTTTGGTCTGAAGAGCATAGTGCTTGGAAGTGTTGATAGCAGTGTTGGAACTGATCTCATGTGTTTTTTTTGGGGTATTCAGATAAATCTTGGTTTGGTTTAAAGGGCTACTCCACCAAAATTTTCACTTGAGTCTAGAAATCACAGCTGCTTCTCAGATTTTTGGGTTAGTTACCTTCGGGGGCCAAGCCATTCCTACTCATGACCCCTCATCACAGGTTGCATCTGTCTACGAGTAGTTCAACCAGAGAGTGCTGTTCTCAGAAAAATAAAAACATGATTTTGTGTTGCAGAAAAGCTTTTCTTCTTCTTTAGTATCTTGCTAATTATCTCACAACCCCACAGATTTATGTTGCAACTCACTTTGGAGGGTTGTGTGTGTGGAAGAATTGCTGCCTCACCAGTAGAAAGTAATTCCAATAAAAACTGTTTACAGTAAGATCTGTAAAATATCAGGAGTAACAGGCCACGCAATTGCTGGAAAGCAGGCTGAAAGACAAATAAAACTATCCACATGGTTAGATACCACCAAAATATGATTTTGTGATGTGGGCTAACTGACTTTTAGTTTTGTCGTCACTGTTTTGGGAAAGAAAGACCATTATTTCCTATACTACATCCACACATCAATTAATCAAATACTTCAATGGACAAAAACACTTTCACCGTAAGCCCAAATTAAAAATAAAAAAGACATTGTTGACCTGGCATGATGTTTAGGGGGGTTCTCATCACAATCAAAGCTAGCTTTCTCAGTCACTCTGACACAGAAGCACAATTAATGCTTGACTAAATGGAGGCACCAATGAGAACATGCCAGTTTTGGGATTAAAAGACGTGATTGAAGTAGACACCGCTGCAGGGGGAGCAGAGAAATGGGGAGGTGGGGGTACGGGACAGTCACAGAGGCGTGTGCAGCCAAAACTGTGAATTGTCTGCCCTTTGACAGAAGCTCTGTTGACGATTTATTGCACACAGAATACCCTGTTTGCTTGTCTGTAAATGTACTGCGTAGGCTGTTTCTCATTGGGCTGGTCTATTAGCCGAGCAATCACCAGCATATCAAATCAGCTCTCCCCTGTACACATGCATGAATATTCTTTCTTATTAATTAGACTTTTTGGTTTGCCGTAGGAAAAAGAAATACTCATCTGAGCCTTAAGGATTCAAATATTTTACTTCCTAATGTTCAGTCATGGTAACACACGTGATGACTCACATGGCAAACATTTAATGTCGGAAAACTGAAGGTACTGAACGGCATGAAATCACAATTTTCACTTGAAATCAAAGCATCTGTTCAAACATTGAGAAATCTTTGCCCTGATTTTTCTCTTATTTTCTCGCCTACATTGTTTTCATATTCTTACAGACTTTATTGTTTTGTTTTTAAGTTTGTTTCTGTTGTTTCCTTTCACACAGACAGAACATATATTAAGACAGAATATGTGTAGACCATAACTATACATGTTCAATCCAAAGGCATCATCCTCTGAGAAACATGAATGTGTTAAAATAACGTCACATTGCATCCATTACCAAAAGGTATAAACAGGAGAAAAATGCATGATGCATGACAAACCAAAAGCTTTTACACTGTGGTCTCTGCTACACAGTGTTGAAAACAATACATTTATTTATGCACACTGTGTTTTTGTCACAACTATTGTTTTTTTGTTGTTTTATATTGTTTTGTTCTGTTTGTTGCATCCACAGTTATTGTCACCATATGCTGTCTATTCTCTAAAAAATAGGATTTCATTTTCAACATACTAATACTATTGTTTATTTGTTTTGACATTGACTTGGAATTAATGGGGATAGTAATATATAGTTTTTTTCCTATACTACATCCACACACACTCGGGCCATGGGTACCAGGGTCAAAGCAATCTCAACCTTAATTTTCACATTTCATGCAGTGCATGGTCTTTCAGTGGGAAAAGTAATAGAATGGCGAATGACAGGGTATAGAGTCTCTATAGGTTCACATATAAAGATACTGAAAGTGCTTGTGTGTGTGTGTGTGTGTGAATCAGAGTGAGAGGAAAAAAAGATTAAAAGAATTTAAAATAAAGGTGAGCGATAAAGAAGGTGGCTAACGGTCAAGGCTGCAAACAAGATGCTCTGGTGATGTAGAGAGAGAGAGAGAGAGAGAGAGAGAGAGAGAGATTGAGAGAGGGGTGCGGTGAACTGCTGCACTCAAATACGGGAAGTCAAGGCAGCTGTGACGCACTGGAGCACAAAAGCAGTCAAGATAAAATGCCAGCAAAACTCTACCATGCAGAGAAATATGATGATCACACTCAACTTCTCAGATTTCTTCAAATCTGGTTCGCCTTGTGAATAAGAAGAGGACAAGGAGCACACAAGCTGCAGGTGGGTTTTTCTTTTTTTGTTCCTGACATGAAGTTATCTGTATAACTTGAGTGGATAAACAAAACCAGTCTGGGAATCTAAACAAAAGCCTCTCTGCAGTCAGTATTCTGCTGAACATAAATTCCTAACAAGACACCACTGTTAATCTTAAACACATTTTTTTTTTTGGAGGACAAGAGAATATATCAAACACATTTAACAAAATTAATTAAGGATATTTTTCTTTTCAGCATAATTACATGGCTACGAGAACATGATAGGTTGTGTCAAACATCTTAATTAATGCTGCCTTGCTGATACTGTATATACTGTTTATTCCTTAAACTGATTAGGCTGCCTTTTCTCTGCACATACTAGTTTGTCTGCTAGTTGCAATAGACGAGCGCGAAGCTACAGGTGCTTGGTAACAGCAGTCTGCTCTATGTGAACTTGAACTTGTATGTGTGAAAATTAGAACTCACTTTATCACGCAGGTATATCATGCTTTTGGGGGATTTGTTTGGTAGCTACAAATATGCTGGAAACAGTGTTACAATACATTTTCTGACCCTAATAATGTCACAATTAATTGACACAGTAGTGAGAAGTCATTGTTTTTCCTTCCATAGTCCAGAAAACCAGATGATGTAGTGTGTGAAGAAAATAAAGGTAACAGCAGGAAATAAAAAATCATATTGCCCTATTATTGGGTTTCACTTTGAGTCTCATTTTGAATCAGATTCAAAAAGTTCCCCTTTCACAAGACAACAAGGTACCAGTATAACGTGATCTTTACCTTCATAGCTTAAAGGGGTATTCCAGTAATTTAGTGTGGCACTTCCATACAGTTGGGACTCACAAAACATAGTTTTAAACAAGAATGGCCAAAATCGAAGCAGCAGAAGCCAAAATATCCCGAATTTTAGTCTCTAGTGAAGCTCCAAAACAGCTGGATTCCCAATTGGCAATTAGCTAGCATATTTTGTTAGACCCTCCCTGCCTGGAAAATGCCCAGCTCTTTAAAGGTCCACACCACCAGTTTGTAACTCAGGCATTTTAAGTCTCAAGTCAAAATAACCCTGATGACATCACTATGACATCATCAAGTTTATTTTTTCAAACTTTGGAAATCTCCATTTAGAGCCACAGAGGTCATTATCATAATAATAATAATATTAAACTTTATTTATATAGCACCATTCATACAAGAAATGCAGTTCAAAGTGCTTTACAATGTATAATGTACTATACTGTAACTGTTTCCACAGGCTGAGCAATACTCCTCGTGATAAGTGAACTGAGCTACATTTGTAAAATATCTCCTCTTTGTTCTTTCCATTAGGCGTAGAAGCTCAGTAACCTTCTTGCCAGTCGGTAACATGCCGGAGCTAAACTGCTCCCTGGAAACTCTGTCTGAAACTGGTACCACAGTTGTCAGTGATGTGGGCTGCCCCGAGGCTGCTGTGGTGTGTGGGATGAATATCTCCTGGGTGTTGGCTAACGCTACAGCACAAGATCTGAATGACTTGTGCTTGAGCGAGGAGGAGTACCTGGCCAGACACCTGGGGCCTCTGAGGTCCCCTGTGTTCCTCCCCATCTGTCTCACCTACCTCACCATCTTCATGATAGGCGTAACAGGCAATTCCCTGACCTGTGCTGTAATTTTGCACTATAGGGTGATGCAGACACCCACCAACTACTATCTGCTGAGCCTGGCTGTGTCTGACCTGCTGGTGCTGCTGCTGGGCATGCCGTTAGAGCTCTATGAGATGTGGCAGAACTACCCCTTCCTGCTTGGGGAGGGAGGCTGCTACTTCAAAACCTTCCTGTTTGAGACCGTCTGCTTTGCCTCTATCCTCAACGTCACAGCGCTCAGCGTGGAGCGCTACGTGGCGGTGGTGCACCCCCTCAAAGTCAAACATGTGACCACATGTGCTCACGTCAAGAGGGTCATCCTCATGCTGTGGGTGCTGTCCATGCTGTGTGCTGTGCCAAACACCAGTGTGCATGGGATTTTGCTGCTGCCTCCATGGTTTGGACGCCAGTTTCCCCGATCTGCCATCTGCTGTACGTATACAATTAAAATGTTATTGTTGTTATTTTTAAGGGTCTACGGCAGTACATCTGGTATTTGGTCATCAACAAAAGTATTGGACAAATTAAAAAAGTCAACTGATGATTGCGCAAGGTAGGAAAATAGTCAGGGGATCCCTAAAGTTATTACAATACCATCCTGACGCGTGGCATGAATGTCTGTACACAATGTCATATCTCTCCATCCAATAATTGTGAGACATTTCACAGAAAACTACAAGGTAGTGCTACAAGAAAGGTCAGGAGAGCACTAAAGTATAGGGAACATTGTTTGGGAACCATGAATATCTGTACCAAAATTCATGGTAAGCTGTTCAATAGCTATCAAGAAATGTTATTAAAAACCAAATATGTCAGCCTGCTAATGGCGCTAGAGGTGGACCGACAGACAGACCAATTCTGCCATCCCTGGAGCCATGCTGCTAGCGTGGCTTAACAGGGCTAAGAGGTTTTGCAGTGGTATATGAAGCTTTAATATCCCTGCATACACCTGTGATCATGATTTCACTGACAAATCTACTGTACCCCCCCTTTGTTACACCTCCATCCTCAGTTGTGGTCAAGCCCACCTGGATGTACAACCTGATCATCCTGATTTCCACGTTGGTCTTCTTCCTGCTCCCCATGCTGCTGATCAGCATTCTCTACCTGCTCATTGGCTTGCAGCTGCACAGGGAGAGGGTGATGACCGTGGTGGACACCAGGTGTAGCTTTGGACCGGAACATCTCTCCAAGCCCCACATGCAGAAGCTGAGCAAACGCAATCTGCAAGTCACCAAAATGCTGTGTAGGTGTCATATCAGTCATGTTTTCCCCAAGTTGCTGAGGAGCAGAGGACTGAATTTATAATGATTGTGTGCATGAGTGTTCACACCCATTGTTCACGAATGTATCTGTTATTTTTCCACTGTATTTTTTTTCCCTTTTGCTATTTTTAACTTACATGCCCATCTGTCTCAGCTGTGTCTTGTCATCTGTCACATTCTTGCGATTGGGCGGCTGGCGTGATTCTCAATGTGTCTGGGAATGATATGAGTGCATACAGCATGTGTGTGTGTGCTTCCTTCGTTCGGGTTACTGTGATTCATCTAAACAGTCTGTCTGGCCTGTCCAGGTATGCTGGTGGTTGTGTTCGGCCTTTGCTGGGCGCCCTTCCACATGGACCGCTTGATGTGGAGCTACATGGACACCTCGTCCGAGCACCATATCAAGGTCTTCAAGCACATCCACATCGTCTCGGGAGTCTGCTTCTACCTGAGCTCTGCCATCAACCCCATCCTCTACAACCTCATGTCCACCAGGTTCAGAGAGATGTTCAATCATGTTACCTGTTATTCTAACAGCTGGCAGACTCACTCCAGCTTACAGCTGACACAACGCAGCACCTTGAGCGAGATACCCAACAGCATGAAACTGACTTAGGCTGTTGTGAGCCCGTCTGGTCCAAAGGAAGTCCAAGAACATTATACAGTGTACATATAAGTAGCTCATAAACCTTGAAATGAGAAGGCCTTAGCCCCAAATTGAAGGATATTACCCTAAGTGGTGGGGGCTGTCAGACAAAGATGACTAGCTATTATCCTGCATGGACAGAACCATGTGAGCAATGACTACGTGACAAGCTTTAAGAGACACACTTAAGAAAAAATGAGCATACTTGCATTCTGCACACTCTCCTACTGTATCTCAGAAATCATCCAGGCTGAAGAAACATCTAACTCAAATCCCATTTAGAGAGTGGACCATTAAGACAACATACTGAACAAAGCGAAAAGATGATGAGATGGAGCAACATCAATCTCTTTCTGTGGTCAATGTTCGGATGAACAATGACATTATCATATAAATGATACAACAGCATTCTTATGCATGGTAAATGTAACCCATAAACTGCTTCAAAAGTAAATCATTTCTACTTGTGTACAAGGCGAGTGTATTCATTATATACGCTCTATAATGTGAGACATAACATTTCCAGGCTTGCCTATTTACTGCTGTACAGCTTCGAGTGCCAACATTAACATGCATTCACAGCAAAGAATTAATGCAAAATGGCTGCTGTTTCAAATTACGTATTTGTATGGGAGTGATAAATCAGAGGTGGAAATGTGGTCAATTGAGCAAAGCAGGGAAATGAACATAAGATGGTTTGTCTATGGTATATATATATATATAAAACCAGTGGCCAAGCTGATTAGTCAGGTGCCTTACAAGTATTTCAATTATATTTTGAAAATACATGAGGCATAATGATTTAATATGCCAACATACAGCCACATTTCCACACACAACTGTATTGTGTAATTACTGTGCAATGTACAATGTTAGCTTAACTAGAAGTGGTTGAAGGTGTTGTTTCATGGATTTAATTAAGTGTTTTAACATTTTGCAAATTGTATTGAAGAGTAGCTTTACATAGTACATGTGAACATGTACCAACTCTTTCATTAATGCAATATTCTCTACTGTTTAATCAAAGCATGCATGTATATTGTCAGCATGTACCCTTGAAATGGTAAATCTGATTCCATGAGCTGCTGGTAAGATGTGTCGGCAGAGTTATTGTTCTTATTACAGGTTTTGACTCGGCTACAAATGTGTATAGATTCTTTGCACTTGTTTTCATGTTCAGACTCCTAAAGAGCAACCAGAGGAGAAAAGTGGGTATTAAAGTCCAACAGGACTTCTGTGTAAACACCATGGTTAAAGTGCTGCCCAAATAATACAAGTCATTTCAGAAGTGAGGTCTGCCAAGAGCCACAAGGACCTTTCCAGTAGGCTGCCTCATCTCACCTCTGGGTGACACGCAGTGCAGGGGGAAAACACATTTGTACAAACGGAGATGATGATTGCGAGAGGTAGAGGCTAGGGGGAAAGATGATGTCACTGGATCAATAAAATGGGGGAAAAAAAAAATCAACGACAGGAAGCAGGAGGAGGACAGAAGGCACTGATGAGCTACCTGATGCATACTGACACTAATGAAATGACACCAACACTAATGAACAGCAATCTGCCCACAACTTCCATCACCACAACAGAAAACAGTGTTTACCCACCGGCTCTGCAAATAGACTCGCATCACAGTGGCACCGAATAGTATTCATTCAAAGGCGCGTGGCACTTTTGACACGACAATTTGGATCACACAGTACCATTTAACTTTAAAGAATTGTGTGAGTGGAATGTGGCACGCTGTGAAATTAAAGCACAAATCAACCCAAATCAAAGGTATGATGTGTCTCATTGTCACTTTCGCAGACACGGAAATGAGCAGCGATCTGGACATTTCTACTTGTTTAAAACCATAAAATCCCAGAATTGGAAACAATAAAAAGTCAATGTGATGCTCGGGAGGAGATGTAAGAGGGGTGAATTGTAAAGTTTGCTGCCTCGCATCACTGGTTTTCATCTGTTCAAACTCAGCAGGTAATTTACATGCATCATGCTGATATGTTTTGGCTCACGACATAATGTACAATTTTTAATTTAGAGTCTTAACTGACACAGCTAATGCAACGGCAAACTTATAAACCACCTCTCTTAAAGCAGTAGATGATAGGGGGTGGAAAGCGAGGAGCTACGGCGTTCTTACAATAGTCTGATGACACCAAAATGATAATTTGAAATAAGTGCAAGGGCGGGAGGTAATGTAGAAGCACACAAGCCTTGTACTGCAAGGCCTTAGGTGGTACACGCCAGTGATGGCCGGCCTTTTCATATCACTCACAATGGTATATGCACCATCCATAGTGAATGCTATCACCTCCTCTTCCTGTGATCTTGAACAGAATAAGCGGACATAGAGAATGAATGGACGGAAAATGATTAGGGAATAACGTCCACGTGCCAACGCACGACCACGGATTCCAGAGCAAATGTGGGCCTGTGAGGAGTGGACTTTCTTATAAAGAAACCTGGCCAGTGAATGATAATGTAAGAAACACCATTTGAAGGCATGTACTCTCTCCCTCCCTCCCGTAAATTGCTTGTACAGATCAGTATTGGAGTGTCGAGGTTGTGCCACGACATTATTCAGCTGGGCAGTAGCGCAATAAGCCCATGTCCTTGTAATTACAACACTTCAGGAAATGTCAGTGTAAGCTAAAAGTAATTCAGAGACTGCAAATATTGGCAGAAAAAAAGGGAAAGGGGGATTTCAACAGCACATTGATTAAACTCTGGCACTGCTTCACTGTCTTCACTTTCTCCTTGTTATACCTGTCTTAGTGGCTGAGATTAGCTCTCCACTCAGTTTATACGCAAGCTATTTCACAAAAGATGGGTAAATCCCAGGACACAGGAGTTCTGCTGTGGCTGCATTCTCCTCGTGTTTAGAAGACTGATGCTCGTGTGCTGAAATGACTTACACACCTGCAAAGTCAAGAGGGAGAAGGTCACCAGGAGAGCAGGAGAACGTCACGGTTCACACGGTCCAACATCTTATCGTCTTGTGTTTTTAGCCACGCTAACGTCGTGGCTCTAGGGAAGACAATGTCAGTCCGCCAGTCGCTCCTCCGCTTTGGTAGAGACTGATATATTTCGACAGCTTTTCGATGATTTGCCATTATATTTTCTACAGACATTCATGGTCCCTAAAGGGGGAATCCTAGTGACTTTGTTGATGCCCTGACCATTCCTCATTGTGGTGTGTGGTTACATCACACTGTAATAATCTTATTCCAGCTAACCATATCAATTGGTTTCAGTTAAGTTAGCACAAAAAAAAACAAAAGCTTGAGCGTCAAGTGTTTCCTCTGACATGAACTCACACAACAAGATGAACAGAAGAAACCATAGCAGAAGAGTTCTATGCTGTAATTTCCATAAAGGTGTTAAGTGCGTTGTTACCTGAAGGGATCGTTTTTTATCCACTACTGAGCATGCAGTTAATTAGGTTTTGGTAGAAGTGGTTCAAGTTTCTGTGTTTAATTACATCAGTTTGGAATAAAAACACATTTGAAACTGTGAAGTAACCCAAACCCTGCAAATATAATATACAAACCCAAAAATAATTTGATTAGAGAAACACGTCATATAGGAAAATACAAATATGTGATACTGTACATATTTGTATTTTCCTATATGACGTGTTTCTCTAATCAAATTATTTTTGGCATCCATTTATTAACAGTTCGTGCTGAAATGTGTTTTTTTAAATAAACAAAAACAGACAAACAACAACAGCAGCATCTGTGTTCTGATTAGATTAGATTACTTTGACCGTTGCTGATCTATCACAGTAGCTTGTAGATAACAATACAATTGTGGATATATTTAATTCTAAATTAAATTTAAATGCAAACTATTTAAAGTGATTGTGGCTGGATGTATTGAGTAAAGAATAGTCAAACAAGTCTGTTAAAGGCAACATTATGATGTATTTCAGATCTTACAGATAAATTAGTTGGAAAACTGCAAATGAATTAAGAAACTGTGGTATAAGTGAACAGCAACTGGTTTATGACTTTAACTTTCTTCTTTTATTACTTTCATTGTCAAGTCAAAATTTTAATTTGTCCAATTTTTCCGTTCATGACCGAATTCATGCAAAAACTAATGGCACCCATCAGCCTCAGCTTTGTGTTTAGTGCAAATTAGAAAATGTTAGTATGCAACTGTGGTGAACACGGTAAACATTATAGATGCTAAACAACAGCATGTTACCATTGTCATGGTGATGTTAGCATTTGGCTCCGAGCACTGCTCTGCTGAAGTACAGCCTCACAGAGCCCCTAACGAGGCTGCAGACTCTTAGGTCTTGTTAACAACAGGCTAAGTGATTTCCTAAAACAACCGGACACAGTAGTTTTTATCAAGGCAATTAGTCCTTTATGACATTCACATTGTCTGCTACCAGGACCACTGACGGGATCATGTGAACATGACACAAAGTTCAGAGACAGGTTATAACCAGCTTCACAAGCCATGTACAGGTGAGCTAAATTTTAGGCGTGCAGTCTTAATTTATTCTTAGAACGTTACAAAAACCAGAAAAGGGCCTGCTGCACATTTTTTCTGCTCAGAAACCCCAAACCCAGCTGCAATGATGCCAGCAGCTTAAACCTCAGTGTAAAAAGAGCTGTGACTTGCTTGCTGTCACTCTGCTATGGTTTATTTAATAAAGACTGAGAGCCAGTCGCCCCCCCTGACAAAGGAGCTTGAGGTTTACCAGAAATATCCTTGTAGAGTCCGTGTTAATGCAATGTTCCGTGTTATAGTGAGATAATGGTATTCTGGCGGCCTATTGTTTCAGCACTGGACTAAAAAAATTCTTTACATGAAATACGGCTCATCTGTTTACAGTTGAGGCAGGAGAAGAACATCTAAATATGGACATCCGTGTCAGCTCAGATGTCCACACTGTTCTCCATTAAAAGCATGTATTTATCGCTGGACTGGTTAGGGGAGCACATGGAATAAGATGCACAT
>JAVQJF010002203.1:0-14739 GCA_036023855.1 Gadopsis marmoratus
CTCAATAATTCAAACATTCTCATGCAGGTAAGCTTCATATATATGGAGTGATAGGAGTGCCACAATAAAGAATAAATATATAAAAGAATAAGACAATAAATGTGGAAATATAAAGAGAAATAAATAAAAGAATAAATATATATAATGATGAATAAATATAAGTATAAAATTAAATATGTTATCCCTATTATATAAAATTTCATAATGCACTAGTGACTCACAAAATCCATGTTCAGCTTGAGATTTCAGTGTTAAAGACATGTCTGTTCATGTATTGAACACCTCTAGCGATTAAAATGCTAGTGATTAATTCCTGCATTATGCGAAGGAAGAGAGACGGAGCCAGAAATATAGAATGTTCTCTTCACATCTTACATTATAATTAAAATATATTACAGTTACTCCTTATACATATCCTTAACATAAGGGATGTTTGAGAGTCCCCTAAACTCACTGTAAGAATATGTTCACAATGACAAATCACAATTAATATACAGGATAATAGTATGCCACTATTCTTACCAATCCTCTCTTCCTGAGCTCTCTCTTCCTCCTCCCTCCTAATATTTTCTTCTTCCTCCTCCCTTATAACCTTCACTTCTTCCTCTCGTCTCTTAAAATTAAATTCTAAAATTTTAAATAATGTTTAAAAGCAACTAAAAAGCTAATAGCAGATAGCTAATTAAAGGCTAAAGTGAAAAAATTTGTTTTAAGCTTGCTCTTGAAGATGTGTAGGGAGCTGGCTTCCCTGATATCTATTGGCAGTGTGTTCCAAAGCTTTGGGGCATAATTGATAAAGTATACCAGTGGGGCGCACCCCCTAGGGGGGGGGGCGGCATTGTGACGGGGGGCGGGGCTACTGTGAACACTGTTTCCACTGTCAAGTTAGGTACAGCAGCTGGCGCTAATTTTACTACCGACCACCTTAGAAACACCACAGTGGAGGGCCGCTTAAAAATGTAAACAATGCACGCACAGCTTTTCACCACTAGCATGGACAAGTTTGTGACAGGACTACCGAGGAAATGCAAAGCAGACGACGAATCAACATCAAACTCCACAAGTAAGTCAACCAAGGCAATGTATTTGAGAGCGTGCTGAAAATAATTGCATCTCCAGGGGGGGCCTGAAAATAATTGTATCTACCAAAGGGGGGCTCTGCAAAAAAAGTTTGGGACCCACTGAAGTATACAGCATACAGTGAGGATGATCCTAAGGTGGTCCATCGTGGAAAAGATGTGTTTGAAATGCATTGCCAGTCTCTCCAGGAAAACCCACAATTGAAGTCACTATGGTTTGAAAAATATTTCTACACTTTAATTAATTGAAGTATTTCCATGTTTGTAATAACTACACATTTGATATAATGCATGATCTACTAGAGGGTGTGGCTCAGTACGAGATCAAATTACTTTTTGGATATCTCACAGAACACTTTATTTCAGAACAGGACTTGCTTTCCAGAATATATGATTATGGATTTTTAGAGCAAAAAAAAAACATCCCACAAAGATTATTTTGGAGAGTGCTGGTAATGGCATTGGTTTGAATTCTATTCAGACATTGTGTCTTGTTAAAAACATCCACTGTTGGTTGGTGACATTATTCCTGCAGGTAACAAAAACTGCAATTTGTTATTTTTGTTACTTCAAATAATGAACATAGTTTTTTCACCTTCTCTCACTCATGGTATGACAATTGATTGTTGACCACCACCTACTCTTTAAGCACCTGTATCCACATAGAAACTTGATACCTAAGCACCATTTTATGTTACATTACTCATCTTCTATTAGGAAAATTGGCTCCTTGTTATATATGTGGTGTATGAGGTTCGAAGCTAAACACAGCCTATTTAAAAAATTTTTAAAACATAACCAAATGTTGCTAGAACGCATCAGATGGCCATTGCTTATCACTGGGAAACCTTCAACCTCAAACAAAATGAGTACGGGCCAATTAAATCTTTCTCCCTCAGAGATGAGAATGTGGTCAATAATGAAATGCTTGAAATAATCTTGTCAAAAGAAATTCTTTCAACTAGTTGGGTTAAAGTTGATGTTGTAGAGTATAACGCTGGACCTGTTATTTGCAGTGCAATGGAAGAAGACATGCTAGTCTTTTGTCAAATAAGTGATATGCTTTTGGTTGAAAATCATATTTTTTTATTGACAACCAAGCTATTCACAGAGAAGTTTGATGACCATCATCATGCATTCAGAGTACTACGGAGTGAGGAAAGGTGTATAATAAAAATGTCTGAGCTTAAATTTCAAAACCCTTTTGATGTTCAAAACTCATACAGTGTTTCAGATGAAAGTGTGTACATTATACCTTCATTCACAATGTTTTGATTTGAATGTATGACTGCAAGGAAGAAATGGCACAAATAAATGTTGTTCTTTGATAGCTATTGTTTATTGGTATTAATTAACATAATTTATTTGAACATTTATTCAGTGTAGCTAGTTTGACACTGTAGGGAGTGAAACTAACACTACCTAAATAGTTAAAAAATTTCACTCAGAGCAGTGTTATTTGTTTAATGTCTTAGTGTTAATTTTTACTCTGACAGTATTAAATAAAATAACTCTGACATAGTGTTAAATGTTCAACTATTTCGAAAGTGTTAATTGAACTCTGGCGAGTGTGGAGCTATATAATCTCTGAAAAAGTGTTAAAATCAACTCTGTGGGAATTAATTCAACACTGGACTTTGTGCTGTGGCATTCTTCTCCATAACAGCGGTGGCCAGGGCTCATGGGTATTCTATTTAGAGCCATCCACCTTGGCAGACAGACTGAAAAAACATTTCACAGAATTATTTAAAATTTTGAAAGTCGAGTAATTAAAACTGGTGGCCTGAAAACAAAAGGGATCATTGCATTAACTGGGAGAAAACTAGACCTGAGGACCTCTAAAAATCAGATGCTATTGTGTTGCATTATGGAAAGTGTTTTAACCTTGACCCATACTAGGGACTCAAGACAAACTGGTAAATGTTTGGCTCATGTGCCCCAACTTTATGGATGTTCCATACTGTATTTCTGTACCATTCTCAAATCACAAGTGTGGCATGGGTCTAGCAACTAGGCAGAGGTTAGGCCAAGCCATTTTGGCTACCTGAGTAAACCTCATCATAATCCAAGTACTAAAGGAAGTAATCGTTGGCCAAGATAACACAATTTTACAAGGAATTGTAAAATATGTCACCACGTCTAAGGTCTGAACATTAAATTTGTTCTCACAAGGATAGGAAAATACACACACAAGTTAAGGCCACAGCTATCCACATAACCTGCAGCTAATAACAAGAGGCAAGCAGAATCTAGGAAACAAATATAAACAGCTATTTATATGCAACAGGGAAAACAACGGCCAAGCTCTGACAAAGGGCTGCATGAGTGTTTCCGCCTACTACCATCATCCATTGCCCTGCCACTGCCTCTCTCTCTCTCACTCTCTTTCACTGTGTTCCTCTCCTTTTCTCCATTGTGCTGTGAGCTCAACTTCTTTGACTCGTCGTCTGCTTTCTCCCTCCTGCCTCCACACTTTCTCACTCTTTCCTTCATCCCTCGTCTCACTGTTCCTGCCTGGTAAGATGACAGCCAGCGTCCTGTGGCTTGTGCTGTTAAATACAGCTTAAACTCAGTCACGCTCACACACATTCATGAACGCTGTCACACTCCTCTTCGCTCTATCACAAATTGCTTCCATCCAACTATATTTTCTGCGAATTATGACGTATCAAATTAGCAGGTTTGAGTCAATACAATTAGATGCAATCTCCTTACCGCTCACAAAACAGTTTGGTTTATTTTGTTTCTTCATTTGCTTGGAGCTGATTTTGTTAAAATATACATTGAATAAATGGAAACATTTTATTGAATAAAATAGCTTCCATAACATATTAGTCCCTAGATACAATAAACACACACTTTTCCCATTTCATTTCCCCTTAAGAAGCTACCTTATGAAAATCATTGTATTCATTTAAGTATATCCACCCTTTTGGACAGCTTTATGTATCTCTTGTTCCAACTCTTTATTGATGCTACAATTATGTTTACACTGAGTGAAAAATTCACTCCACCACTCCACTTGGTTTTTAAGCATAATTGTAATATACAATTATGTGGGTATGGACAATGAGTGACTGCAGAATATACATTTAAAATGGAGAAATAGCAATGGATATCATTGAGGAAGCTAACAGCAATGACAATTTGTAATTATGTTTGACCTTGCAAAAGGTCAAATTTGCACGACATAGCTAACAAAATGGCTTAAAATCAAAAACTGCATTGCGTTCATAAGTGAGAAGCCAGTGAGGTATGATGTCGTTACGACTGCACTGGCGACTCCTGCTAGTTGGTGTGGGCGAGGGGGTAATCCTAGAAAAGAGCCAACTTGTTGCTAACCTGGTCCAGACCGCTGAATATCAGCCAGCATCTAATTCAGCAGTTCAAATGTGTCTAGTCGTGCTGATTAATGACTGTCTAGCCCAGCTGAAGAAGCAGTTGTCCAATCAGAGCATTGTAATGAGGGTTAGAATGGGTAGAATAGCTACTTAGCTACCTAGTTACTTCCATGAAAATAGTAACAGTAAAATGCCCCCAACAATCGTGACCAGTGTGCAACTTCTCAGGTCTTGGTGGAAAAACACTTTTGGGATTTTTCCAGAAGAGAAGAAAGGGTAAATAATTAACCTATGTAGTAATTTTTCAATTTAGAGGACTGAATTGAAAATATCAATTTTAGATCTACGCTTTGTCAGCCTACCATGGCATAACGTCATACTGTCGACAATAGATTCTACATTTCTCAGAAAGGGAGGCAGCCCTCTCGTTTCAGTGCACATGACCTATGAAAAAGGACAAACCCACTGACTTAAAAGGCTCTCTGCAGGCCGCTCCCACTCTGGAATTTGACTGACGGTGTGGTTGGGATCATTTTAATTGTGTTCAATTCCAATGCTTTGTAATTAATAATAAATTTGTGTTTATATATTTGTGTTGTAATAGAAATAACCAGGGGTTATGTTCTCAATGCATGTGTCCTTTGTGGAATTTGATAGTGACTTAAAGGTGCAATATATGAGATATTGAACATTAATAGTACTAAATTACTATTTGCTATGTATGTTTGCTATTAGATATACACTGCCTGGCCCAAAAAAAAGTCACAACCTGGATTTAACTAAGCAAATAGGTAAGAGCCTATTGGATAATTACTGCATGGGTGATTATGTTTCAGCTGGCAACAAGTTATTTAACCCTAACTGATTTCTTAAACAACCATGTCGAAAGACACATCCTGTCTGTGGTCGTGGAAAAGATGTTAATCAGTTTCAGAAGGGTCAAATTATTGGTATGCATCAACCAAACAAAACATCTAAGGAGATTGCTGTAACTACTAAAATTGGGTTAAGAACTGTCCAACACATTATTAAAAACTGGAAGGAGAGTCCAGATTTACCCTGTTCCAGAGTGATGGGCACATCAGAGTAAGACGAGAGGCAGATGAAGTGATGCACCCATCATGCCTAGTGCCTACTGTATAAGCCTGTGGGAGCCGTGCTATGATCTGGGGTTGCTGCAGTTGGTCAGGTCTAGGTTCAGCAACGTTATGTGGCCAAAGAATGAAGTCATTTGACTACCTGAATATACTGAATGACCAGGTTATTCTATCAATGGATTTTTTCTTCCCTGATGGCACGGGCATATTCCAAGATGACAATGCCAGGATTCATCGGGCTCAAATTGTGAAAGAGTGGTTGAGGGAGCATGAGACATCATTTTCACACATGGATTGGATTCCGCAGAGTCCAGACCTTAACCCCATTGAGAATCTTTGGGATGTTCTGGAGAAGACTTTGCGCAGTGGTCCGACTCTCCCATCATCAATACAAGATCTTGGTGAAAAATTAATGCAACTCTGGACAGAAATAAATGTTGTGACATTGCAGAAGCTTATCAAAACAATGTCACAGTGAATGCATGCCGTAATCAAAGCCAAGGGCGGTCCAACGAAATATTAGTGTGTGACTTTCTTTTTGGCCAGGCAGTGTATTTGTCCAGGTATTATAACATTATTTTCCATGTTTTGAGTATCAGATTGAATTAACTTAAATCTTAACTGCAGGACATACAGTACATTTTGAGACAATTAATTGTGACAAAATAAAATATGCAGCTCTTCTATGCAGATCATGCAAACATCATCAGTTTATTGTGGCTTTTTTACTTGACGTCTGCAGAGATAGACCGTATCTTTGGCTTATATTTTGTTAAAGAAACAAAAACAGGACAATGCGTTTCCTATATTACAAATATTTCCTGGGACACTTGGGATATCTGAGTTGAGACAGAACAGTGAATGCCAGCGACAGCCTCTCTAAAAGAAACACATCCTACCATCTACCTCAGTGACATCACATGTCCAAAACGTCCAACCCTGTGCAACCAGCAGAGGGAAAACTGTCTGGTCTTTTAAACCCATCAGCGATTTTATAGAGACAATAATCAAATAAAGTGAATCATCATGTTTTACACATCACTGCAATCACAAACAAAACAGATAATCCAGGAAGGGATGGAGGACTTCCCCACAACTGACCCCAGTGCAATCAAGATAGAGGCAATCCATCTAGATGGATTGACACTGTTTGTCCTGTACTGATGTAATTTTATTTTAAGATGGTTTTCTTGTATCTTTTCATGAGCCAGATGAAGAGAAACAGCGGTGGAAGAAGTATTCAGTAACAATACAAGAATGTAAAAAAATTCTTGCTTACAAGTAAATGTCCTGCATTACTGTTTACAGTATTGAGTTTCTTTGAACTAAGATTTTTCTTTACATTGATAACAGAAAAAGGCTAATGTCAAAATGATAACACTTAAAATAAAATAAAATAAAATAACTGATTAAAGAAGTATTTGTGCCACACAAAGACAACAGTTATGAGAGGCAGCCTTGTAAGTTGATCAAGGCTGTACTGCTGCTGCTGCAGCACAGCCTTGTGAGTTGATCAAGACTGTACTGCTGCTGGCTGGTGGTATCAGCTTTGCACAATACGGACACTGCTATCTTTCCTCATTAATTTTTATGAACCTTTTATGTGTGCTGTATAATTCTGTAAGAATTGTATATAGCACTGCCGATATGCCTGAGCATCTGTCAGGGTTGTATCTGAGACATTAAATCAAACATGGTCAAGTTCCAGAAACTACCGGAAACAATATTTTGTGTCAACCTATTATTCCTTACTACACTCTATACGTGACTACAATCACATCGATTTACAGTTCATCCAGTAAATGGATCATAAATCTGAGGGAAATTCCCTGCAACAGTTCCATTGTGATCCACATGCCTGATGCATTCCACAAAACAAATGCCACTATTCTACCGAGTCATCCTACATTTGTTATAGGACATATACACAGTAAATAGTGCCAACAAAGGGAAGGAGGAAAGAAATTAATCCATTCTGCAGATACTGTACCAATAGAGCATAAGGAAGCTGGAATTTGTTTACACACTTAAAACAGATATTTAAGCATTTCTAGGAATGGGCTGGCACTGAAGTGCAGTGAAGTGCTAGATATGAGGGGACATTATTTGAAGTGCCCGATATGAACACAATAGTGCAGTGCAGGTTTAGTACTTGATAGGACATTCTTTACTATGTGTGTGAGGGTGAATACTACAGCTCAGTTGGTAGGACCATAGCACCCAGCTTCAGCTCAAATGAAACTAAACCCTAAAATAAAAACACAAATGACTTAACTTATTTTCCAATTTTAAAATAAATTAGAAAATACTTGGAAGTACAGTAAAAAAAAAAACAAGAACAGAATTTTGTGAATATCTGAATCTTCTGTGTAAAAATCTAATGAAAAATGTATAGAAATAAACTTAAGGGAAGGCAAAAACATGTAATTCTTAATGAATGATACAGTCCTGAACACAATGGAGGGTGTCATACAATATGATGCTCTTCAATCCTTGAAGAGCTTCCTGGCATCTTAACCCTTAAAGCAGCACTGGGTAATTTACTGCTTGGTAGAAACCACTCTCTGGATGTTAATGAGATTTCCCAGCACTCAGTAGTAGTGTGTTCAGAGTTTAGGCTGCAGCTCTTACCATGGAGAGCACAGTCTGGGTCTGCTGGAGGAGCGGTTCAGGCAGCAGGGAGATATGGACGCACTCTGGAATGGTCACCGTGCCGCCGTCCAGGTCAGCGATGATCACATCCAACTGAAAACACACACACATAAACACACTTTTCACCTCTCCTCCTGAGACTGTTGATAAAAAGTACAGCAGTGGGATACACATGCTGATTACAGCAAATAAATAACAACCTCAGAAACCGATGTAGTTTTCTCCATCAACAGCTGTTCATTACAGGATGCTAGCTATCAAACAACAAAACACACATTTCACACTGATAAGGGGCATGTGACTACTGTACAAGACAGTGTCTCTTTGTGACGTGAGATAATGGCTCCATCAGGGCGGCAGAACAAGGGGCATGCAGCAGCATACAGTCAGACATCTCAAACAGGAGCATTCATTATGCTATCATCAGGCTTAATAAGACAGCAGCAAATAATGCTCTTTGATCATTAGATCTAGACAGTAATTATTCTCACGTATATTGGTAGAATATCTCTTGGCAAGGTTTATAAAGAGTATTGTTTTAGAATCTACAAAGGTAGGCCGGTAGCAAATAGCCCAATGGCAGCAGGACCAGTTTATTAAAATACAAATGAACCATTGCTTAATGGGTGAGCGAGAGCGTATGAGGGTATATGCAAGTATATAATACGGTTTCTTCATAGAGTTGTGGTCCTTCCACACAGTTCATGCTGGCTTTTTTTTGTTTTTATTATACTGGTTGTATGTTTATCATCGATGGAGTGGGTTGTGTGTCGGCATTTTGTCCTCCAGCTGGCTGCTTGGTGCCAACGTTTCTTTTCTGCTGCTTCAGACTGCATCAGGCTTTTTTTCTTTTCTTTTTTTTAAAAATGTACTGCCAATAATCTCAAAAAAAACAAAACAAATGATGGTGGAAAATGAGATTGAGGTTGAGGTTGCTGTAATTGTTCTTCCTGTCCATATTGGCTGTGAAAAAAATCCCTTCCTAACTTGATGATGACACAATGCACAGTCCTTGTCCTGTGCAAAAATGCATACCAAATTTCCACAATAAATGAGGTATCGGGACTTCAATAAGAAAAACACTGCTTCAGGCTCATGAGACAATGACCTCTTGACCAATAGAGGTCACTTTGTCTTACCAAAATATACCATAGCATTGGTACATTGGTCTATTGTATTGTAGTGATGACAAGAACCCACCAATTCTTGTGTCTCCGAGCGAAAGAATGAATTGACACCAATGATGAAGGGCGTGGGAGTGCTCAGGACCTCAAGTAGTTTCCCCGGTAGGATGGGAACATAGGTGAAGCTGAAAGGGAAACAAACAGGAAGAGATTCAGCACATCTGCTGACAACTACACCAAGCTTTACTCTAGATATTTAGATACCTAGATATTAGATACAAATTTTCCTGTAATAAAAAAGGAACACCCAGAGAAAAAAATCTGAAGACACGGCATGGAGAGACTGAGTAGTGGAGTCACACCTGTATTTCAGGGGGAACATGATGGACAGCAACCCCCGGCAGGCATCTGTTAGTCTCTGGTAGCTGCTGGACAGGAACAGGATCTTGTGTTCCGTCAGGGCGGCACAGAACAGATACAACACGTTGACTATACCTGAGGGAGAAGAGAGCACAGGCAAGGCATCACACGGAGCACAGGACAAAGACTGCATAATCATAATCATAATCATATGTTGGAAGTGCAAATTAGTAATCCGATTCAACTAATAATCTAAAATAATCATCTGTGATACATTAAAAAAAATCTATTTTAAAATTCCAAAGTGGTTGGGGAAGGAACTGAACTATGGGCCTTCGCAATCAATAAAATATAACATTTTACACAGTTATAGACCCTTCTATCACTGCAAAATCTGATATTCCTTATGGGTAAAAATCTTCAGCTAAAGAATGAATTAGACAAACTTTGCCTACCAGGGTTCATTCATGCATTCAATGTATAGCAAAACCCTTAGTTAATATCGGGGGGGGGGGGGGACACTATTTGGATATGGGACAGGTGTAGAAATAATCCCATATTATAATTTCCCGTACCAAGCTGTCTGAAGAGCTGGGCCACACTGCTGCCACTGACAGGAAGCGAGTCGTCGATGGGAGTCTGGATAACTTGCCTGTCGCCAGCACCTAACGTTATAGTCCTCTATCGATTAAGAGAGAGAAGGAGAGAAAAGGGAGGTGAGAAAACCAAAGAACAAACGCCGTTTTACGAAAATCATAGTTTGACAGCTTGGTTTAATCACAGTTGTGTGTGTCCAGAGACAGAGTGGCGTGAGTCAGCGACAGAGAGAAGGGAGAATCCCAGAAGCTCAGCAGGTACATCACAACTAAAACACGAGCCATTCCAGCTGATCAGGACATGGATGGAGCTGGGCAGGACTCCATGCCAACGACCTTACTGCAAAACAACACCACCACCATATCAATGAGCCTTTATGGGATACGGCGTTCCCAGTGACATGGCAGGCGTCATGCACAGGCGATTTTTCACTGCAGTCTTAATGTAAGCACAAAGAGAGAGAAGACTGATTAGGGTGAATGTGTGTGGATGATTCATTTAGATCCTTGAAGCGTGTCCTGGGATATAATATTTAACACCATAAAAGTCTTATCTGACCTGACTTTCTATCTGTAGTAGATGCTGCTTATTGAAGGGATGCAATTCAGGATCTCTGATTTGCACTACATGGTGTCTAATAACTATGTCCTCAATTACAGATAACCAAATTGACTGTTAATCTAGAAATCTACTCTGCTCCAGACAGAAGACAAATCCATTAAATATGGACTTGTGTGTGGTTTGGATAACAAGAGCATCAGGCAGTGGAAATAGGGATGATTTAGACTGCAATCATAAATCAATACAGTACAAGCACAACAATACAGCACAACTAAGCCTTGTAGAACAAGATGAACACAGCACACCTTGGGGACAGGATTTCTGTTTTTACATAAAACATTGGGGACACATTTTTTTAATCAAAAGGAACACAAATCAAATTTCAGGTTATGTTTAATTTGAAAAATTTCTATGTCAATTTGGGCTACACAATTATGGCGTAAAAAATTTAATCCAGATATTTTTCTCACATAATCACAATTCTGTGACCTTGTGCATGGAGAAAACCAAATTACTTGAAAGCACTTCTATCAACACCTGGATTATTTTGAGCAATAGTAGATATCCAGGGCGTGTTTGAATCTTTCCAGAGGGCTTTCACTGTTCACAAACCAGTTTGATTGGATCTGCAACTTGTGTGTGTGTGTGTGTGTGTATGTGTATGTGTGTGTGTGTGTGTGTGTGTACTATACTAGATGGGAGGGAAAAGTGCAGCATTATTCCATGCTATCTACAGCAGCAGCAATAGCGTCAGCAACCATACACGAGCTGTTAGCAATTCAAAACTGTGATCCAACATCTGATCGTAAGGTGTGTTCAATTCATGTTTGGCTTTGGACATATGAAGTGTTAACTTATATGGCCGGAGTGAATACTCAGTTCTAATAGGCTGCATAATTGGTATTAATAACCTCATGGCTCTGTTGTACTATCTTCCTCACTGTTCTAGAGGACAGCTAAGCTATAGCCTCAAAAACGTTGTTGCTGTCTGCATTTCCACTGGGGTCTAAAGAGGTTTAGGCAAATTAGTCCTCTGATGTATGAAAAAGTGACAGCGGTTTTTAGTTATCCTTTGTTTTTACAATGATAACACTATATAAAGTGACGGACAGGCATATTTGTGCGACGCTGCAACAGACCATTCAGAAATGTTCAGTGCTTTATACCCCACCTACAAAGCTCCTGTACTTTTGGAAAGTGCTACCCCCTGAGCAGAGACTTTTTGGGGGGTAAAATAATGTCCCGGCAATTTAATTTAGACACTGGTCTCTACGGTGGAAACGCTCTGAATTCCTCCAAAGGTTTCTAGTTTTCTAGTCTAGGGTAGAATGTTCCTGCGGTTGAAAAAGTCTGTGGTACCATGACTATGTGAGAAAGGTTGAGAAGATTGCATCAGATGTGTATTTAATATGAAATGAGTGATCAGTTGTTGGTCACATATTGAGTCTGTATCAAAGCATTTTGATTGGTTCTCCTGCCAGAGGATGGGTGAGTGGATTGGCTGAGGGAAATGGGTGGAGAAAAGGAAGCTGAGCATGCTCAGAGCTGATTGGTGGCGAGGGAAGAATGAAGTCAGGCTGGCGTACCAAACTCTCCTCTCTCTCCTCCTGGCCCGGCTACACAAGCACCCAGCAGAGACATACACGCACCCCGCAGGATAAGACACAGGTTAGAAACAACAGAAGTAATGGCACAGAATGCCCTTATGTGACAACAGTATGACTATGTAATGTATCAGCATGGCAAAACAAATAAGCTGCACAAACAATAACATCAGAAATATGAACTGCAAGATGACGACTGTAAAAATATAGGATGAGTGCAACATTAGACATGGGAGACACACAAATGCAAAACAGAGAAAAGTCATCGTAGCATTTGGCTGCACAATAAAGAATAAAACAGTAACAGCAATAGATTATTCATTATGTCATTTTAACAGTACAAATAGTGGTAAGTTAATTTGCCATATATAACTGTAATAATAGTAACAGAGGGGAAAGAAGTATGTGGATTACATCAGATTTACTAGTGCAGTTCATTGAAGGTCTCTCTCACAGACACACACACTCTATGAAGGTACAGAGGATGAGCCTCATTAAGTACAAGGTTTTCTTTTGTATTGTGAGAGACAAGAACTTAAAATGGGAATCTATCAGAAGCTAATAAATAAGCTATATGAACTCTTACATCCTTACATGGTTTTGAAGTTACATTGTAACAGTAACACTTGTGTGATGAGGGAATTTCTAAAGCTGAGATATATTAATTTAACTGAAAACATCAGACCACCATTTGGCTTTTCAGCACCGTCGTTTTTAAACCACAACAGGTACTCAAACTGATATCGGAGACAGCAGAATTCCTGCACTGAAATTACCTTCCAACCTCAAACTCAGTGACGCACTGCCATGATAAGAGTTAAAGGGGAAATAACATGAATGCGACAACAAACGTCTCTTGTCATGTGATGAAACTGGTAATGACGTCCAGCAGAACAGTTTGAACAGGGCATTCAGTTATGCCTAATGTGTTACTCCTAAATTAAAATCAGTCAGAGCATTTGAGAGTGTGACAGTGTCAAGAAATAGGGGTTGGAAGTTCCTCTCTGTCACATTAATTAATGAATGTGATTATTTAATGTAAAGTAATTCATGTAATTAATTAATGAATGTGACAGAAAGAATGTGTCACATGACCTGTGAGAGACAGATTAAAACATATTCCTGTAACAGGTAACAGATAAATCCTTAATGGATGGTAAAATGAGTGCTTTACATTTTTTCCCATACCGCCAACACCACACACCCATCGCCAGAAAAACCCGACACTAACACACACATACAAATACACACAGGTCACAGGTCAGGGTCGAGTACAGAGTGCGGGAATTCACAATGTTGTTCAAGGGGACTTGATAAGAACGGATGGCTAAAAGCTCAATGGCTTGTCACTTCTCTGTGTTAAGGATGGTCTTCCTAATCACAAGGCCATCCTGCTGCTCCGCTTTTGTAATTTCTCACGTCAACAGTCTGAAGTTCACTTCACATTAGGGTTGTGTAAACTGCTCAGGTAAATATCTGAGTGTTGTAACATCCTGCTGGTCACCCTGTCCTCAATTTGGTTATATCACAAGCTGCTCAGCAGTGTGTCAGTTCACTGGAACTGTAAATTGTTTGATGTAAATGTGGACATTTACTTCATATGAAACAAGACAGGCCAGCCCATGGTTACACATCAGGACCACAGACCCTTTTAGTGACTCAATAGACGTTGATGTGACACCCTGCATGTAAATGTATTCAAAATTTCAGATGTTTGCAGCCTTTTGCCAAATTGACCATTCACTTTCTAAGTACTTAGCGTTTGGTTACTGTTGCTATGTCTGTCAAGTTTTCTCAAATGGTTCTATGCAATTTATGACAATAACCTTTAATGTTACAAGATATGAAAGGCTTTTAGGATGAGGACTAACCAATAAAGGTACAATACCAAACTACTAAACCTTGGGGTGGTTGTTGAGTTACTACTGTAGCCTGGCATGCTAACATTTGCAGCTTACATTAGAACACTTTTAAATCCATTCCTTGCATTTTTACTCTTATATTTGGGCTTTGGGAGGGTAAAAAAAAAAAAAAGACACTACCATCAAACTCTTTACAAATGGTGTATTGCTCTTACTATATCTCAATTACACAGCTTGACAGACCTGCCATCCCTAGATACAGTTATTAAGCATATTCTGTATGTGGAATTGTACTGTGTTACTGCGTGTTCTCTTTCATCCTGCTCTCACCTTATTCCCCCCCCCCATATCTTCTTTTTTTTCTCTCTCTCTACCCAACCGGTCAAGGCAGATGACCGCCCACCAAGAGCCTGGTTCTGCCTGAGGTTTCTGCCTGTTAAAAGGCAGTTTTTCCTTGCCACT